>CABFWO010003150.1:0-60603 GCA_902155825.1 Timema genevievae | reverse complement strand
GGGTGGGGGGGGGGGGGGGGGGGTGAAATAATATGTGTGATTAGGGTTGGTGAATGAGAATAAGGAATTATATAATATCTCTGAGAAATCTTAACAACCGTAAAACTTGGGCACGACCAAGCCTTCTGCCATTCCTACTGTGATATGTTTTACTGGTTTCACCTTAACACAACCTTTCGCTGGTAGTTCTATTAAATATTGAACACAATATTACTCCCCCCCTCCCCCCTCAACCACCATTATGCAGTATTACATGGCGGCTACAGAGAGGGGAAAACCTGGAAAAGTCAGGGAATTGTTTTGTGTCAGAGAAATGTCAGGAAATTTAAATACTTGACTAATTCAGCACCAAAAAATTTAAACAAAAGTGAGAGATTTTGTTTCTCAATGTTAACCAAATGCATTGCGTGGTTATGTCAAGTCTTAATACGAGATGGTTGTACAAGGTTTGTTTTGTAACATATTTAGACAGGGACACAAATAATATCTAAAACATTAAATACGGTACTGTAAAATTAGGTAACTTAAGTATGTTGATGTTTAGTAGTCATTAGGATTTTTATAGAAAATGTGATCAATAAAACAAAAAAAAAAAATTTTCCATTCACAAAGAAAAACTGCAAAAAGGTTGAGTCATATATATATTTTTTTAATGTTGTCTAGAAAATTAAGAAAAGTCAAGGAATCGTATGGTAAATGTTTTGTAGCCACCCTGTATTATCGCTGGTAAATACAATAAAGTATCTTATGTCCAGCTGGTCTGGTAGAGCCACACGTTATCAGAACACAATCCCTTACCACAAGACCAAGAAAACTGTGTCCCCCCAGAAGTTGAGCCCGAAAGGACAAAAAAAATCCCGAGTTCGCCGCGTGTCTGTTATCGAGATGCCCATTCTGGAGAATGTCATCGAGTCCCTGACCATCCACGCGATGGTGTTCCTCAACACCAGGCCCATGACGGTCAATTGCGGCACCCTCTTGGTGGCAGTCGAGAATGGGGCCATACAGGTGCTGGTCATAAACTTTTATAATGAGCACTTCCGAATAGATTTAAATCAATGTTTCTTATTTAATAAACTATGGAATATCTTATAAATCAATTCTGCATCATAATTCAAACAAAAGTGTCCCAAATTAAGATTCAAATTAAAGACTCGGAGGTTGGAGACAAGAAATGAATGCACACCTTGTGTCTAGGATGGGTAACCAACCAGCCACGAAAGTGTAATCAGCATATATTCATTAACGTAGTTTAGAGATAATTGATGATGAAGCACAGTTATCACCATTTAATGCACCCATCCATCCATCCGTCGGTTGGTCTGTCTGTCCAATAATCTCCTCACCCATTTGATCGGCTGTCCACCCATCCATCCATAAGTCTGCCCACCCATACATCCATAAGTCTGCCCACCCATTTCCCCACCCATCCATCTCTCTACTCATTCCCTCACATCTGTTCGTCCGGCCATCCATCTATTTGTCTGCCGTCTGTCCACCCATCCACCCATCCATAGGTAAGTCTGTCCACCCATATCCCCACCCACCCATCTACTCATTCCCTCACATCTGTTCGTCCAGCCATCGATCCATCCGTCTGTCCACCCATCCATCCAATGGGGAAAAAATAATTGTGTACAAGGATCCAAACAATAAATTAGTTTTGACATTTATTCTGTAATCTTTCGCGGACAGTGTTTGTGGTAAAACCTTTTCCTAGATTTTCCAGCTTCTAAGGTGAATATATTTTAATTCAATTTATTTCAATCCAAATGTTATAATCTAAGAAGATGGCTGTTCGAATGACACCCAAAACGTCATAAATAGTAATTTTATCAATGTGGTTCAATTCCGTAAAAGGTTTGACCTAAGTCTTTCCATTGTTGTCAGGTGTGGTCCCATCACTCTGGTGGGGGACACTTGGGAGAGTTCTTCACCATACACACTCCAGGGGACTATGTGGTATCCATGGCAACAGACCCTGACAATGAATATCTATTTACAGGTAGAGTCCATTCGTCCCTGGAGGGGTGTTAAGTGGCAGGTAGCAAAAGTTACCAGAACTACTCTAATGTATCCATTCGCCAAACAATATGATCTGCAAGGCCATGTGATGAGTTGTTGTAACTTCTGACAGTCAAACCTTTCATAACAAACCATTTTCTTTTAAGCAATTTTTTTAATGGCATATGAACTTGTGAAAATAACTGTTGCCCATTTTGGTGGCTGCGTGGTCTAATGCGCTACTCTTGTAGTAAGCTAGACTTCCGATGATGGGGAGATCGAGATTCAAATCTCGGTCGAGTGTGCTAATGAAGGTGATTGTTCCAAAATGGTTTTCTCCTCTCCCTCTACACAAATATGGATACACTTCCTATTAATATAACCTTCTTAATCCTTAAAACCATTGGCATAATTAGTATGCGTATAACCCTAACAACTAGCAAGACGTATTGCTAAAAAAAAGTTTAGATTTTTTTTTTGTGGAAGCGACTTCTGTACTTCACTTAAAAATAATTGACAACCGATAGTTCATGACGTCATACAAACCGAGTTCGGTTGTATTCATGATCATGTGTTTACAAAATAAAAATGTTTGATTTTGAAACTAATATTTTGCATAGCTCATTCACTGGAAAATAATGGTCATTACCGACTCTAAACCAATGTTTGCAATACAAATCTTCTGCTAGCTGTAATTAGTTACAACCTCTCCTATGACAAATGTACTGTAGGCATCTCCATTTTATTAGCTATATTGATACACACAATGTGTTTGCTCAGTGGCATGCAGTGGAGTGTTGCCAGGGTAAGCAGAGTTAGTTCAAATTGTAACTGTGAATAATTGTTCTTATCACTCAGTAGAACATTCATTGTTTGGCTATCAATATCAACGAACAAACATTCCCTTGTGAAGTGTTCCTGCATTCCTGAGATTGGTCAAATGGTAAACAAGTGGAGGGAAATATTCAACAGGTACAGTTTTAACAAGCTATGCCTACCCTCACAAAATGCTATGCATCAATGATTGTACTTCATTAGAATACCATTTTACGGTTATTTTGGTATTGTAGCACATATTAATTGGGTTAATAGTTATTTCACCCACTTCAGTTGCTGCATGGTATAAGGCGCTATTCTTGCGATTTGTGTGCCAAAGACGAGGAGATCAAGGTTTGATCCTGGTCGGGTGTACCAAGGGCGGTTTTTCTGAAGTGGTTTTCCACTCTTTCTCCATACAAATGCAGGTACATTTCCTCTAAAATTCAACCTTCCTAATCCTTAACACAGTAGTGTATTTAGTACCTGAGTGTATAACCCAAACTGGTAGTAAGACACACTGTTTTAAAAAAACCTATTTCAACTCAAATGAAACACACTCTATGGCGAATCCGAACAATTGGGCGCCAGTGTTAATATTTTTTTTAAAATATTATAAGGTGCCAGTTAGGTGAGGTTAGGTTAATTCATCTTTACATAATTTATTTTATGCAAAACTCTTATTTTCATGGTTTTTTGTGTTATAAAACAATTTCAAAATTTTATACTATCAAGTAGTATAACTTAATAAATATACACAAATGATTTTCCTCTGTTATAATTTTTTTTAAACAACTCCAAAAACGAATATTTATTCAAAAACAATTATTACGTTTTTACACTGGTGCCCAGTCCTACCAGCCCCCAGTTGTCCTAGACCGACTCTATGGCCACTCTACTACGTTCGAAGGTCACAGAGCGCAACAAACTAAACAACAACATTGACCCTCAGGTCACACGGCTGGATATGTGAAGACCTGGCTGATGAAGAGCTACATGGTTCCTGAGGAGCACCAAAGCAAGGTGGTCATGCCCAAGTACAGGCTTCAGTTCCCGTTCTTGTGGAAAGACCGTGTGGAGGGTCGAGCCAAGAGGGCCGTGAGGGAACAACCTCTTCCCATTCTTCTGTCCTCATACAGAGCCCACTTGGAAGCTGTCACACATATAGAGTATCTGGCCGAGAGTAGGATTGTCATCAGGTAGTCACACATATAAAGTATCTGGCTGAGAGTAAGATAGTCATCAGGTAGTCACACATATAGAGTATCTGGCCGAGAGTAGGATTGTCATCAGGTAATCACATATAGAGTATGTGGCCGAGAGTAGGATTGTCATCAGGTAGTCTAACATAGAGTATCTGGCTGAGATTAGGTACATTTCACACCAAGAGATAAGCTATTGTGATAATTTTGAAATCGGTTTGATAAAGCTCCATTTCTAGACACATGAGCTAGCTATTTTTATCACTAATGAGTCTACACGCATATCTTTTTTTATTTTATTTTTGTCATTTAACATGCCTGAATAAAGCCCATGATTTCAGAATACACCAATTTATTCATCCAAAACTTTGGATCCTGTAGCTTAATATCTAAAATCCACCAATAACCTTTATATATGTTAAATGATCAAATAAAATTAGTCATACCTTACATATTGTACTTCAATGTTATTCGAACCATCCATTATGTGTACCACATATTACAACTCATCTGGGCTATACACACATTTACACTAAGTAATAAGGCATGAATAAGGGGGTAGAATCTAAAGAAAATGTAACCCCATTTTTGTGGCGGGGGAGTGTAAAACCTCTACGGAAAGAAATTACCTTCAATACTTCTGGCAGGGATTTAAACATCAACCTTACGGTGACCGACAACCTAGTATATTACGAGAGTGACGCCTTAGTCTACGTGATTGATGCGGGTTAGTGTGTTTATTTACTGAAGAGAATGAACTGTGTTCAGTTCTAGCTCAGACCACACGGTGAGGCTGTGGACAGTGGGAGGCCGTTACGTTGGGACTCTAGGGACCTTCCATCCATGGATGAACCTGCAAAATGATATGGAGCCCCAGGGTCCTTTCAGAATACCACCAGACATCAAGAGAGTTGCGTCTTCCACCACCTTAAAGGTGAACAAGCAAGGGTAGATGGAAATGAGTGGGTCACCATACCCTCATCCTTGTTAAGTCTCATTCCAGATTGTGAGTTGCTCTGAGTGGCCGATATTTGCACTGGTTGTGATAATTCAGTGGGTTAAAGCCATAACGTGTGTTACATTTTCTCGATTTACATCTTACGGTTGAAATGTGTAACCGCAGAATGTTTCTGTCCCCCAGGGCCGTCATAACTGCAATGCGGGCCCTGGGAAAAGCACTGCATAGGGCCTCCTACTCACACATTGACAGGAATAAAAATGTAAATGGTCAATAAAATTATAACCTTTAGAGTTAATGGTACTTTCAATAAAATCTATTTTAAATTTGTCTCTAATTTCCTTAAGATAGGTTTTAGAGAATCAATTCAAACTGATAATAATCAGCATTAATCATTTGGTGATAAATTCACCACAGGGACCCTAGAATTGTGTGGCTCCCGGGAAAATGCCTAGTGTGCCCATGCATTAAGACGGTATTGCAATATCCCCTGTAAAATTATTATGTGAATCCATAAGGCGCATCAAGTTAAACAAGCATCCATCAAATGTAGATATGATGTTTCTTAAGGGGTGTGCGAAGTCCACCTTTTCAATTCGAAGCGAATCCAAGTTGAATATATGAAATATTCTTGAAGCTGAATTGAAGTTGAATATTTTTTGGTTGGGGGGATTGTTATTTAAAAACTTTATGAACTTAAATCACTTGGAAAATGTTTTATTGCCAAATTGTTTGTAACATTTTGTTTTAATCTGATAATTCGAGTTAATAACACAAGCTTACAATTCAATTACTTCTGATTTTTTTAATATGAATATTCATTTGTATTGTACACAACAGCTCAGAATGGCACTAATTATAAAGCGAGTAATTTAGCTGTAAATATTTGTATCGACTAAGCTTTGTAATTGTAATGTAGCCCCTTTTTGGTATAGTTATAGAAAATAACAGTTTGGGAGCATTCAGATGGTACAAGAAAAACATCAAGGGACAAAGACCAGAATTTCAGTGTAGGCAAGCAGTTTTTTTTATGCTATAGTGGGTAAAAAAACAAAAACAAAAAACTTAGCTTGCAGTAGCCCAGCCAATATAGAAGTTAAGTTAAGATCAATAACCCAGGAATTTAAACAGTAAAACAACATAAGTTTATGAAACTGTTCATCCTGTTTGTCATTAAACCGGGATGGTTTCATGTTTTATGTGATACGGTATTATTTGTAAGTAGTTGAGAAATAGTTATAATAGAATAAACAATTATTTTATTTATTAAAATGAATGATTGCCTAATGGCTTGGAAATGTATACTATTAAAGTCTTTCTACATTGTCTTTTTTATACATTTATATTATATTAACAGAGAAATATTCCAATTTTTTTTAACGGTATTGCTTCCTTTATAGTATAGTTATTTAAACCAATTTTTTTCTTACAGTGATAAAACTAAAATATAGTTAGCTATAAACCAGCTTCAGTGGCTGCATGGTCTAAGGCGTCACTCTCACAAGAGACGTGACTGCCAATAATGGGGAAATGGAGATTAGATTTAAGTCGGATGTACTGAGGGTGGTTTTCACTCTCCTGCTACACAAATGCTGATACACTTTCTATAAATTCAACCTTCCTAATTCCTATCACATTAGAGTAATTAGTACCGGTATATACAGGCATATAGTCCAAACGGGTAGTAAGACATGGTGCTAGTAGTTATAGAAAATATACAGATATATGTAAATACAGTCCAATTTTCTTAAGAAGAACCATACCTGACCGCTAGAAGCCTATAAGGTCTACTTTCACATATTCATGCGTCGGGTCATGTGATCTGTAGCTGTCACTTTTTTTTTTAAATCAATACTGATAAAATAGTAAAAGAGTAAAATATGTTTTTATTTTCTAAAAGTTACTTCCTATGTCAATAAGAAATACATAAATAAATTTAAAATAAAATTATGAAAACATATATATAATTTTCCAAACTAGGTGCTCAAAGGCGGAGATGTGCAGCGCACGACAATTCTTCGACCGGCCGAGACAGAGGTGATACGCGAGATCCCAGCACAGTTACTAGCATGGGGGACTTACGGGAAGAGAGCCAAGTCGCCGATCTTGGGGCAGCACTTCCAGATGCCTAGTCGTATTCCCACCCCTGCACGACAACCTAAACTTGATATCTCCTTCAACAAGGTAATGTAAGGGGGTGTCCATAAACTACATATGCATATTGGTGGGGAGAGGGGGTAGGAGTAGTGATCGGTGTGACCAAGCATGACGAGAGGGGGAGGGAAGTTGGATAATGCGTGACATCACATTACAATTAAGCGAATTTATTTTGAAATCAACCTGAATGTGCACACGTATAAACAAACAACGATTGACTCATCGACGAGCTTTGCTTCAATTTAAATACAGTGGTGGGGGATGCGTGATGTAATATTGGAATAGGGGTTCACAAAATTGTGAAAATGTGCGACAAAACAGGGTAGGGAGATGGGCTAAAAAAAAATTGGCGTAACATAGTTTATGAACAGCCCCTAGCACTTTAAAAGCTTTGATTCCTATCACTTTAAAAGCAATAAAATAATAATTTGAGAATTTAATGAGGTGTTCAAAATCCAAGATTTTTCGAGCACACAACCTAGAAGTTTGACTAACATCAGAGAAAATGAGCCTATTTTTTATTTATTTTTTAAATTTAAATTTTCACTATCTATTTAAGATACTAAATCTACTTTGTATTCATACTTAAAGTCACTGCAACAGTCACTTTTGTTAGATGTTATCAATACCTATAAACATATCACTAATAAGATAGTAAAATGTTATCAATGTTTATTGCAAAGAAATGTGTTTGTCTCTTCCTATGAAAATTTGACTGTACTAACACTGGGCCATGTTAATTGTTTAAGGTCCCGGTCTACTGTCACTTGGTGTGTCGAGATCTGTCAGAGTTCACCCACTTCGTTCCTCCCAAGGACTTTGATATAGAGGGTATGTCAGGGTGAGTTCAGAAACAATAGGGAATACTTTTTATCAGTGGATTTTGTCCATATGTCTTAAGGCCCTTGGCCCTGTCGAGTGAAAGTCTAAAACCTGTTTTGAGAGATGGTCGGCGGAAGGGTGAAAGGCGTGGCGTGGCTTCACAGCCGACCAAAGTATCCTTCCACGCCGACAAGAACAACTGGATTACGGAAACCGTAGACGGCACTAGCTACCGGATAGAAAAATCATACTTTTGGAAATATGTTTTCTCGAGAACGAGGGAAATTTTTATGTTAATATTTTCAACACCCCTTCTAAGTGTTACGCCCTCTCTATTACCTCGTAGTTTAAGGCCACCGTAAACAACATAACGAGTATAGAGGGGCATAAGCTATGTGAAACATAATATAAATAAATAAGGAAATAAGCAGAGATTTTAAAGTAAATAGTCATTTAATAAGCAAGTTTTTTCAACAACATCAACATTGTGGCCTAGACAATCCTAGCAGCGAAAGTATTTGCGAACATAGATTATAGGAAAACATTCTTTGGTAATACACCCTAAACATTATTATTATTTATTAATAATGGTTTAGTAAAAGAAAACCTAAGATTTACTATGGGAAATCTTCTAGTTACAACAATAAGAACTGGATTAATACCAATGATAAATGATAACTGCATTTCAGGCTATTCTCACAAGATATATGCAAACGTAAATTTGACTATTCATGAAACCAAGTAAATACATAATATGATTCTACACAGTATAAAGTTCATTACGTAAAGTCTCTCAACAATAATATTTAAATAGTCCAATAATTAACGTCAACTCCATTAGTTGACACGTCCAATATTTTAGTTTCAAAAATATATAATAACATAAGAAATGTTCTCATTACCGAGTCAATTGTTGCTATGTCTCCTCGATAGAGATGATTCCACATTTTCACGCGATGCTGGTGAAAATCCACGTGAACGACGACAGGAGCTGTGGTTGTTGGCAGCGATAGAGATGGAGCACAAGCGTTCAGTTAGACGAGACATTATACGTCTACTTATTCACGACGCAGTATAGTGTTGCACTTCTATATAGATATAGTCTATCCATTGCCTTCAGTAGTCGCACTTCGGACCGTATGACCACCAGTGCCGGTCATCAGTCAACATAACAGTTTAAACGCACAATCAGATCTAATTACGTGAATACGGACTAATTCTCGTACTGAATCAATCCCGTCGACTCTGGACTCTTCACGTACATAATTATATAGCGAACCGAACATTTAAAGAATATTTAACTGCTAATTCTTCTTTACTTTTACTCGTACAGCAAAATGACCACACGGGTCACATGCAGAATTCCGAATGATGGCTCGTACAGCACAACGACCACACGGGTCACTTGCAGAACTCCGACTGATCTTTTCACAATAATGGACATAGGTTATATACAGTGCTAGTTGCGTATCACTAAAGGGGGGTGGTAACCTTCCACTTGGCCGGCGACGTTGTTGGGCAGGTGGAAGTCTCGCCATCTCTTGGGAATTCAGCATGCAGGTCTATGATTGGATGAACCGCTCGGCCCAACGGATTTGGTGTCTTAATTTTCAAATCCTCCCCGGACGATTGGCTTGCTACGTATAGTGGTCTGTAGTTAGCCCCGGCGAGGTCAGGTGACGTCATCTTGTCTTGATAGAATTATTATCATGAATTTGCGCCCGCTAGTATCCAACTATACGGTCAGATGTAAGCAACAAGTGCGGGTACTCACAGTACCTTTGCCCCACTCGCCGAATTAGGACGTTTATTCAACTTGCGAGCAATCTTCGTGTCTCGGACCAGCAGATCCAGGTGGTAAGTAATAGTATGGAATTATTATTTGAAATTGAATTGTGGTTGTTGAAGGAGTATAGGGCAGAAAGAGACGTATTAATTAAAGAACAGTATTAGGACTGGATTTACAATAGTGAAGATTACTATTGTTTTGTGACTATTCTTCGTAGTTTCTTAGAGCGGGTAGTAAGATTGATCAGGTGGAAATAGCTGAGGCGGGTAAATGTAACATAACAATGTTACATAAGATAATGTATCCATGTTTATTAATTGTTAAATGTTCTTATTTTTTGTTAAGAAGCCGGCAGTTTTCTATTGAAAATGTCAATTTTATCGATATTTGATCACTGTTAAAATTATAGAGGAGGTGTGTATATAAAAAGTATAACTTAATCAACATGCTTCTATTCTTGAACAAACCATTTCCAAAAAGAAAATGTCAAAACAATAAAAATTCTTGACGATAACCGTTTGTTCCCATGGATCTGTATTTCCACGCCAAATGAAATGGCCAATCACCTTAACATGTTTATCAACGGATATATTAACAGTTAGTTCAAGTAGCTTTGAAGAAAGCGCTTTTATAAATATTTAGCTGGTATTTTAGTTTGTTTAGTATAATTTCATTTCATTTATTTGAGGTATTTAATGCTCTTTATATCGACACTGATGACAGACAACACTCCTAGCAGGACATTTGGTTCTAAGGTGTTCAGTATTACTCCCACACCAAAAACATGATTTTCTAGTTTGACTTTTATCTTCGTTAGAAAAAGTGTTCCTATTATAACCAAAAAATTTTCCTCTTTTTTTTCCTTTTTATTTGTAGCATTAACCTAGTCAGCTGCAACTTAACTAGCTCCTGTTAAAGCTTCCTGTTTTTTCACTTAATCAAATTGTATAGCAGAACTAACAGCTGTTTTCAGAGTTAATTTGGCATCTAATTGTAGTTTAAACGAGAGATTTTTTTTAATCTATAGTACCAACTACGACTATCTCTAATGGCTTCGTTATAAAAAGGGACAGGAAAGTTGCAATCTTGAGCAACAGTATGAAGATCTGTAACATAATTGCTAACTGACTCACCCTCTTGTTGGAATCTAGTACAGAACCTTGCTCGTTCAAATATTTTGTTTTGGTGGGAATAAAATGGCTGTCAATCTTCTGAAGGACTGTATAAAACTTCTTTTGATCGGCTGATGACGGCTTGAACGATAGAAAAATAGTTTCAGCCTGAGGGCCCATCAAATAAATCAAAGAATTTACCTGATCTTCTTCTTTCTCCTTCATCATACCTGAAGCACATCTGAAACGCATAAAACGATCTTTCCATGATTTCCATTCCAATGTTGATTTGAAATCAAAAGGGTCTGGAGCCAGTATTTGATACACAGGAGCCGACATATTGGAACTGTTTACTTCACCTTAGTTATACTTAAATACAGCGCAATATCCTACCACTGCCACCATGTGATATTACAGCGAGAATTGTCAAATATATAACAGTCCAACTCGGTTCAAGGCAAAGTATATTACGTTAATACAAGTTGCAGACATAAGACATTACAATACATCAGCCACAGATAACAAGTCCTCAGGGTAACACCTACGACACTCAACTTGGTCCTGGATAGAGAGCGTAGTTCCTCACATAGCCACAGGGCGCTATCATCACACAACTTATTTAGTATTACTGTGGGCCTGAAACAGGGTCAACTCTACCTCATGAAGCTAATGGTGGAGCTTGAATGACAAAGTAGTGGCTCTGGTCTAGAAAACTGAGATTAATGGCTGGAAGGTTCGATGTGCTGACAACATAACATTCTCATTGCGCATAAGTTGGTACTATCTTCACCAACAGACACCGGCTGCTCGATTGCGGACTGACTATGGAGTTTTTTTTATGGAGTGTCACTGTGACGTGCGTGGAGGAATGATATGTCATTAAATAAATTGTGAAGAAATTTCAGTTTTAAAAAGGATTTTGTCACAGTTTAGTAAAAAATTTGTAGTGACAAGGATCATTGGAATGATTGAATGAAAATAATAACTTTTTTTTTCTTTGAATTGTTTGTAAATACATGTTATTTTAATACTCTTATTTGTACTTCATTTTACACAATTTTGTCAAATTTATTTAATGAGATATATATTTATTTTTAAATTGTTTAGGACAAAAGCTCTTTGGGCAATGCCTCAACCAACTTCGGCACAATCACATGGGTCTAAGATGTCAACATATAATACTAAAAACAACCACTCTCATCGGAGGAGTCAAAAGAAGAAACCAAATTCCAACAAATGAATTGTCGAATCATATCTTCCTGTATCAAACTTATATATATCATACTTATCTGTGATGTGTACTTAGTTTAGTAATAAATAATATTAATTTTTTTACATACAAAATAGTTTTTTGATCTTCTTAAATGAAAATTGATTTTAGAATTTGAGATACGTTTTGAAATTGGAGTTAAGTTATGGTGGAAAATGGTTATGCTTAAGATTGGAACAAACATCTTAGATTAGTAAACTTAGGAATATGTTATAGCATCTGTGTGCCTTGAAAGGAACCCAGATTACTTTGATTGGTTCCATTATGATATAGCTGATAAGATAAGGCCATAGTGTAGTCAGTCAGTCAAGGTAAGACTACTACCACACGCTTCAGTCGCCGCATTGTCTAAAGCGCTACTCTCGCAGCAGTCTAGACTGCCAATGATGAGATCGAGGTTCGAATCTCGGTCGGGGTGTACAGAGGGGTTTTCCACTCTCCCTCCATGCAAATTCAGATATAATTCCTCTCAATCTAAGCTTCTTAATCCCTAAAACCATTAGTATAGTTAGAACACAAGTGTATAACCTGAGGGTAGCTAAGTTTAAAAAAAACTGCTATTTTTCAGGGTAAACAGAGTGTACCTCTATATTCCCACTATAGAAAGTTTTTATTAATAATAAAGTAAAGTCTTATTTAGATAGGAAGAAACTTTATTGACAATTATAAAAGTTATTTTCACAAATTAATAAATCAAGTCATTTTATCTATAGTTGTTAATTTTGATAGATATTATAAATACCTATAAAATATCACTAAAAATATCGTTAAATGTGACCAATGTTAACGGTAAAATAAACGCTTCTGTGGCCGAATGGTCTAAGGTGTTAAATTAGTCTGCTGATGACGGGAATATCATGGCTCGAATCCTGGTCAGGTCTAATGAGGGTGGTTTTCCCTAAACGATTTCCCACTCTGCTTCCTCACAAATGCAGGTAGATAACCTTTAAAATGCCTACTTCCTCATACCTAGCCCAGTAAAGTAATTATTCTATATTTGTATAACCTGAACAGGTAGCCTATATAGTTATTGACCCATTTAGTAAAAAAGAAAAACGCGGGCAAAGACGATGATGGCAGATGCAGTTTTACATAAAGAGAAATGCATACAGTGGGAGTCACTTACTTTCGGATTTTAAATTTCAAGCAGTTGCATCTATACAAAAAATTTACAAAAATTTCGCCAACAGACTTTGAGTAATTAATTTATTCAAATGGTCCTAAAATAGCACGGAAAGATACGAACTGGAGAAAAGCTGCTACCCCGCACCAGAGAAAGATTAGCAGTAACAATTTATTTTTTAGTGACTGGTGATTCCTTCAATATGAACGCTCTGAAATTACACATTCTAGTCCAGACATAAAATATAATACTAAATAAAATACCACTTTTTTACAAGTGGTGTAACTTGAGTGCATAGCATTTCTTTGATGTGACGCCCAAAAGATTGACAGCTCATGAGACAGGTCGTTGTTGAGGTGTTATATTATGATATTCTGATGGTTGTCTAGATGCACCTTCAGAAAAACAGGGTAAAAGGGTTCACAAGGGGCGAAGGCGGGGGTAGGGGGAGCGGCAGGTGATATTAAGCGCATGTTTCACAACTGATTAGCCGGGATATTATATACAAGATATGCTCAAACCAGAATTCACATTGAATGATAGTTTACTGCATTAATCACTTGAAAACAATGTAGCTATGAACAATAAAAGTCCCCCTCCCCATTTTAAAATAATTATTTTTCAATTTGTAGTATTTTTGTAAATATTGTAAAATGCTTTCACTGGTCCCAGTTTGACAATATTTTTTTAATGGTGACCCCAGGTTACCACATTAAGATACAAAGCTTGGTTTGAGCAGTATTACCTAACTGTTATGTGTTATCTGAAGAGGTGAGATGGGCTCTCAAGGGGTTCGCTTTGGTAAGTGGGAAATTGCCGCACAAACGTTCAGCTCTACCACAATATGTAATTCTACGATGCGTTATTTCAAAATATGGTTCGCGACAAAATATAGTCAAAAGATTTCAACAGGGCTCTTTTTCCTTAACACTAATTTGAGTTTTATTAATAGAAAAAAAGTGTGAAAATGTGTCAATAGCTCATTTTCAATGATTCTTGATAATATTTGCAGAGCTATTAAACTAAGCTTGAGGAAATGGGGCTCTAGATTTAGACTTGCTCTAGCAAATTTATTAATTTAAACTCACAATAGAAAATTTTAATATATTTGAGAACTAGCTGCGAGCTTTCTTCTTTACCTTGAAATAAGAAGTTTCGTAGTTTTCTTTCCCCTTTTTCTTATAGACATGACAAAGGAGGGTTGTAAGTTAAGTGAGAAAGGAAGTATAAGCTTAGACAGAACAAAGTTGTCCCAGAAAAACTACACAGACCATTTTATTTTAAGATGTGTGTGACAGTGATTGATACTTTCTTGCTGACCGAGGTGGCAGCCTTAAGAGTAGAACTTGGTTGTCAACGGTGAAAGTGAGGCTTGAATCTTGACCAAGTGAACCATTGTTTTTTCATCGTCTCTACATAATTTACTTTAAACTGCCTTCTATCACAACATACCAATATTTAATATATAATATCACCAGGATAAGAACAAGTGTCTTGTAGGTGGTCGGACCCACGACCCCTACAACTATAATCACGGCAGAAAATTAACACCGATAACTATTCCTTATAAAAAATACTGTTGTGATGTTTTAATTCGAGTGTTAGAAAAATTAAAACGACGAGGCATAGGTTAAGGAAACCGAATTTGTGGAAATTCACTGTAGTATATTTGGTGGATAGTTAAACTCAGGATAATTCAAAGTGAATTATTATGTTTCTGTTTAAATAAAATTAGCATTTATTTTTATTTACAGAAATTAAACCATAACAATATCAAAAGCAATTATTTAAACCCATTTCATACTCTGGAACAAAATAGGTTTTATATACATATATTTAACATAACATATGCAATTTAAAGGTGACAGTTCATGTTAAAACATTATAAGATTAGTAGGAGAATTCTTTTAAATGCAAGTGCACAAGTGTGGTTAAATAAATTGGAATATCTGACTAACATATCTAAGAATATTTCGCTATACATAAAAGAAGGTACAGGGAAAATGGATCTAAACAAATAATGACAATATGGCTTTTATAATGAAAAGAACAAAGTTCACACTTTGCAATGCTGACACCGTAAAAATAAAATTTTTACCACTTATTCCTTCAACCTAGGCTTCATTTTATTGGAATTCATAAAGAGGGTGTGTGAAACTCACAGCACAACTTTCTAAAAGAGGAAACAAAATAATGTAAAGTGGAGCGAAAGGAAATCAGCAAAGAATGCACTTGGCATACTGTGTTTGTTCTGTTTTATTTGTTTGTATCCCTCTTTACTTTACTTTCTTGAATAAATAACAAATTGTACATCAAAAAGGGAAAAGAAGTTTTCTTTAAAGAGATGTAATGAATAGTATTTGTTGAAGAATGTGTCTATTTGCAAGGAGTGAGTGAAGAATGACCATGAGCACGGGACAGATCTTTGAGAGCTCAGCGGAAAAGAATGGGCGCATCAAGACAGGGGTCCTGGGTTCAATTACCGAGATCAGGTGTCACTTTTATATCGGTGATGCTGTAGTGGGCATGAATATATTCTTGAACTAATTATCTGAAAGTTTTGTTATTTTATGTCTTTTAGACGTTTATTGTTTTATAAAAGCAAACCATGCAATGAAAAACAATTTAGTTAAGCAGGAAATTAACAAAAGTAAGGATGAATATATTTGTATGGAATTTTCTACTTCTGTTGTCAAAATTATGAAACATTATTCAAAATTTTAAAAAAATGACAAATCAACACAGGAATTGAATCAGGGACCCTTGGTTTCAATTCAATTCCTCTATTCAGGTGTAATTTTTTTTAAATTTACGACTATAATACTTGATGCGGCTATATCCGTAACCTATATACCATTGCGATCTATCTAGCTTCCCTATTCATGTACAAACTAATTGTACAAGCATTAGCTTTCTTCTGGATAAAATTAGGTAAGTAAAGAATTTGGATTTTTTTTTTTCAAAATAAAAACACTTTTCTTACTTGGGCTAATTTTGCAGTTCTTTCTCAAGAAACACATTGGTAGGCCTGTGAATTTGGTTGAGAGTGGACATAATTGTATTGTGATGCAGCAAATTAACAATTATATAATTCCAGTGAAGATTTAGAACATACAATACAAAGCTAGTAGTTCATGTTTAAATTGTTAATCTTATAAGTTTATAATGAATTTAAAAAAAAAACCACTGCTGGGCTGATAATTTGAAAAAGAGAGGAGGAAGTAGAAGATGTCTTAGTTATCTTTTGATATATAAGTTCAATATGTTCAATTGTGAGCATAAATTATTTATATATAATATTGAATTCTTTCAAAACTACCACAAAGTTATTCAAAGCCTAAGAAATGTTTGAAATCTACCATCGAGCAATATATCTCTCTCTCAATGTGTCTCAGTGGACCATTTTGCCTGCTACCCAGCTTAAAACTGGTGCGTAACCATTACAATGGATATCGTTGCTGAGGGAACTGCATGGCCACTATGGAGAAACAGCGTTGACATTCTCTTGTTTTCGTGTGATCAATCTCCCTTCAAATATAAGACAAGTTTCGTAACACTAGTTAGTCGAGGTTGCCAGTAGCTACTTCTTACCTACATAGTTCAAAAGATCGGTGAAAATAAATCGGGCTCAAAATTCCGATCCTCTTCATTAGTAACGAATACTATTCTATAATTATTTCTTTTTAAAAAGATTTTTTTTTTGCATGCATGATCTAACAAATAAATATATTCTAAATTACTGATCCAATTGATTTTACAGCCAAAGATTAAACACAACTCCACATAGTTTGGCAACCGCTAGGTTCAGACTTGTAAGTATATGAGTGTTAAAAAGAAAAGAATTATTAATGTAGTTACACGGTATTATTTAAACAATTTTAAAACCACATTCATATGTTTATAAATTGCACCTGAAATTTGTACCTTGTTTCAAAATACAAGCAGAAAAAAATCTATTAACATACATTTTAAGGCAATTATGGAAGAAAAAAAAGTTTATTATAACATATTAATATTGGCTGCTTAAAGCTTCCACAGTAAAATATAGATCTCATCACAGTCCGAGATAAAACACAGTAATTAAAGCTAATACAATTATTACTTAAGATTAAAAATATGGGTGTTATAAAAATATAGAAATTATATTTTAAAAGATAATAATTTATAAAATTATATTATGATAAATTAATTAATAAAAATTAAAGAAGTCCACTTGGGAAAAGAGCGAAAGAGGTGAAAAGGCTAGTCATATTTATAACTATTCTGTCTATTTATCTGTAATTTACAACCTTTTCTTCACTTTATTAACAGAATCGCTTCACAATAAATGTAGCAAATCACCACAAAACTATCCTAAGTATTCTATACTTGAGTACATTTTAAACAACCTTAATATCACACTATGCTTTAGCAAAACTATGCTATACATACACATATAACGATATGACCCAAATTCAAATTTGGTTTGGTATTTCCACCCTATTTGGAATATTTTGGTAACTTTTAAAAAAACAGGCCCTTTGACACCATAATACAATACGTTTATAGAACTCAATAAAACTTAATTAACATTTCATCTAAACACAGCTTATCAACTACCTTTGGTAATGACTGAGTAAGGTTTGTGGATAGAGTGGGCTAATGTACCAAGGGGGTTTATTTTGGGAGTTAAACCCATCACCTTATTAATGTATCAATAATAGGGATGTACGAGACTCAAATATATCAATATCAAGATGATAAAAAAATATCTCAACCTGATTTAGAAAGTTAAAAATGAATCCCAAAATTCGAAAAAACTTTTAACTGCCAGAAGATATTTACATACCAAAGAGAGAATTTATTTTTCCTAATAATATCGAAAAGACCCAAAAATAGGGCTCTCTTTTCCCCCAAAAGCAACCTTCATTGAGTAATGTTTTGGCTGTAAATAGTGTACTACATAATTCACTGATTTATTACTTGCTACTTAAAGCTTGCTGATACATTTTCCCTTTTTTGGGACAAATCCTCAATGACATGAAAAAAATCGGAGTTCTCTACTGGTGAGTCCCTCTAACTTACTCGGGGCAAAGCTGACATAGGGATTTATATATCAGTATTAACATACATCAAAGATGTCCCTAATGCCTTAACAATTAGAACCTCTGTCTGTTTCGGATAAAACAAATCTTGTTGGCCTCCGTGTATCTTATTTCGCTGAAGTAGGTGGTGTGAACCTGAAGAACTAAATATACCAACATGATTTTTAGTAGAGTAAAGGTTGCTCAAAGTGTATAATCGACACGTACGGATAAAATGTAGTACCTCCCGATTCAGGGAGGAGAGCGAGTTTTACTTATTCTTGAATCAGAGAATTACCACTGCAATATTCTTAGGATGATTATTTTCTTCTAGTTAGCTTCTCGTGACTCATAACGTAAACAAGAGACCAACGTGTTCTACCTTGGTCGCAATCAGAGTCCAAAATCCTGGCCTGGCAGTAACTGATGATCCCCTCAGCTCGATGTGCAGCTCCAAAAAACGACATGTGACTTGAAACTATTCACTGAATAACAAGTATGGACATAATAACAATAGCCTTTATTTAACACACACATAATATTTACTTTCTGGCAACACACCGTTCATGTCTACACTAGTCCACTTAGGTTGTTGGCCTATTTGTCAGAGCCGACCCATATCACATACACACTCTTCAATAAAAAAAAGTATGGTCTGAGCACCTGTTACGTTTAATACTATAAAGACGAGAGCCCTAGCAAAGGAATAATCAACTGACCTTCTACACCTGTGACATCCGACAGACGCAGAGCCATCAAGTAGTGAATGCCGTGAACCTCATCCATGACGCTGTGATGTTCACAGCACAATAGTGTTTTTCAATATCAAACATTGATATTATAAACTGTTTCACTACAAAATTATATTATAAATAGTATGCACTTCAACTATTAAAGTGATTGCATTTGAAATGCGTATGAATTATATCTTAAGTGTTGTGAATTAACTATAAGCTAATTCAAAGTGCCAGCAAAAATGTCAAAAGGCATTTTAGCACTCTATAAACTATATATTGACTTTAATAAACATAATTTACACTTTTCTACTTTCAAAGAAAGTTTTCTAGTTTCAATCTCACATATAGATATTTCTTCATGTTTTCATCTCGAAAAGAAAAAGTGGTTCTCGCACATCCCTAATCAATAAAAATGTATTGTATTTCTCGATATCTAGGGTAGTAGCTGAGTGGAGTTTAAAATAAAAACTCTACAGTCTACATCCAAGATAGTTTTGGAAAAAACCTCTTAAATTGATTGAAATTGTTGAGAAGTGAAAATATGAGGTTTAAATTTAGGAATCAAAATAAGAGGAAAACCGGGAATCATGACCTATAAAAAAAAAAGTCACTTAAAAAAAATAGTTTTACAGAGCAGTTGTGTATTATTAAGGTGCGTACACACACTAGAGGCAAATTGAAAGTTAGGTTGCCTCGACGAACAGAGGCAAAGGTGGTCGAGCCAACTCGTATTGGTATGTCAAAGTGAGGCTGAGGCCAAGTGTGCCTTTGTTCGGCCTCGACCAGCCTTGCTGCAAATTTGCCTCTAGTGTGCACACACCTTTACATCCAACCCCACCTCGGAACAAATTTATTAAGATTTGTGCGCCCTTATCTTCTTATCACACTAACCTTAAATTTTCCCCTCTCCTAATGTAGTGGAGGCTAACTAGAATATTAAATACTCTTTTAACAGCGTAAAAAATACCTGGTGTTCACATTTTTGAATGTACAGTATTTAATATATACAATACCGCCTAGTAGAGATTACTGCAAATAAAAAGAGAGTATGACATAATTAATACCTTTATCATTTGATCTAACATATATTTTTACAATAAAATTGCTTTCTCATTATGGCTAAACAAAGAAAGAAGACACCGAAATTAAAATATGTTCACTGGAATGTTCAGCAAACATTTTTACTAGGCAGTTCTATCAACATTTTCACAAAATTACGTTGTTATAAATTAAATTATACCAAGTGCATGCCAGTAATAGAGATTTAAAAAATCTTTAGGTATACACTGTTTATAGTGAAAGCTTAGTTTTTTCTTGAGGACCTCAAATAAAGCTTGTTCATACAAGCTGCATCATAGTGGAAACAGCGGAGGTAAGTGTGCTACCGTTCAGGGTAAATGAAGTGTACCTATATTAAGGACTATATGAGTTTGAACCATATACCTGAAAAACTGACTTAATTTATTTAGTTTTAAATTGACAATCTATTTCATCATTTGCAATTAAATATTTGTTTATTAGACAAACATAACAATTTGAGAGGCTACACATTAAGAAATAGTTTGGGATATTCTGATGACAGGCCGTACGTTCTACCTCGGTGATGTTCCTGCGTATATTTTAAGTGAGTGTGAGTCTGACCTGAGTCAGGCTCAGCGAGGGTCATGAACCATCAAGAAGAGCATGCACTGCGTCCACCATGTGCACCGCGAGTTGGTAGTCCTGATGGGACTCGGGAAGGAACTGTATCACATAGTTGAGCAGTTGGGCTGTGTCCGGGAGGGGGCACCCATTACTGTGCAGGCTGCTCTCGTCCTGTACATCACATCCATGATGTCATGTGTTAAGGTCTTTAGTGCATGTAACCTCATAATTAGAGGGAACTCTTGAGTCAATTTACAGCCCCTTGAAGCGTCAAAAATAGATCTAAAGTTGATCAGCTGACAATGGGCAAATAGAGGATTGAATCCGAAACAGGTGTACTGAGTGTAAATTTTATGGTTTCCTTCTCTCCCTCCATGAAAATATTGACGCATTTCCTCTAAATTTGACCTTCCTAATCACTTCATCGTTAATGTAAATATGTGGATAGCCAGAAGAAAAAAGACAATTCCTTTAAAAAAAACAATAATTTTTTTATGAACCCTCAATTAGATCAAAATTTAAAAAAATTTAAGGATGGGACACTGGAATTTCTTGAATTCTTATGGATATATGATATTAAAAAAAAATCTTATTATAAATTGAAAAAGGGCCATCTTCAAAATATAAGATAAATTTAATAATCAGACCATTCATTTAACATTTAATTGGATGGATTAAATAGTCAAGCCATTATATTTGTTAGTTACAGAGAAAGCCGCAATTAAATATCATATTCTTTAAATTGAAAAATGACACCTGGACACAGGAATCCAAATATCCGGGGTTAGATTCCTGTGTCCAGGTGTCATTTTTCAATTTAAAGAAAACTTAAATCATAATTTATGAATGTTATAATGAACGCAATATAGCTATATAAAAATGTTAATAGTTAATTACTATTTCTAAGAAGAGTAAACTTAACTGACCAGGCTCTCTATCCAGATGGAGAGGAGAGGGCTGAGCTGAGCAAGATTCTGATGGAGGTTGGACGAAGACATCACCGCATGTTTCACTCTCTGCCCGACAATCATGAGCAGCTGCGAGCCGACCAAAGCTGTGTCGCTAACAGCCGGGATTATCTGTGCCCCAACAACACATTATTAACTTTTTTTTCTTTGTGGAGAAACAATTGACATCAGTTCGCAACACTGGTTTTTTCAAGCCACATTAATAGAGCGACTCTTGACTGGCATTAATATAAAGTCCAATTTTCGTAGGATGGGCCTTTTATAAAACACAAATATATTTTTTTACGGCCAATGTTGATAGCATTTTACTAAATTATTAGAGTTGTTTTATAAATATTTATAATATCTACCAAAAGATACCGTTGCAGATCACATGACTTGATATATAAATACATAGATATAGTAACTTTTATAGATGTCAGATAAGGGCTTTCCTATTAAAATTGGAGTTTATGTTATTATTATATTCAACACAGTGGTTTATTAACACACTACTACAAGTGGTAGGGCATTTAATGAGGATGGAGAAGGAGAAAACACACTACTACAAGTGGTAGGGCATTTAATGAGGATGGAGAAGGAGAGAACACACTACTACAAGTGGTAGGGCATTTAATGAGGATGGAGAAGGAGAGAACACACTACTACAAGTGGTAGGGCATTTAATGAGGATGGAGAAGGAGAGAACACACTACTACAAGTGGTAGGGCATTTAATGAGGATGGGGAAGGAGAGAACACACTACTACTAAGTGGTAGGGCATTTAATGAGGATGGAGAAGGAGAGAACACACTACTACAAGTGGTAGGGCATTTAATGAGGATGGAGAAGGAGATAACACACTACTACAAGTGGTAGGGCATTTAATGAGGATGGAGAAGGAGAGGATGCCAAAGATAATTATGGAAATTAAGTGTGTAGGAAAAAGACCACATAGAGGCCAATAAAGAGATGGGAGGAGTAGATAACAGAAAGTGTGCAAGTGAGAGGAGAAGAATAAAAGATATTAAAGGAATAATAATGGTGGAAGGATAGAGGAAGACGGAGGCATTTTATTAAACTGACCCGGCCACAGGCTGGAAACAGTTCAAGATGATGATGATGATGAATATAGGTGGTAGGGATGAGGAAGCTGGTGGTCTAAGGCGTCAGTCACACTCTCAAGACTTCTGATGATGGGACATCAGGGTGTGAATCAGAGTCGGGTGTGCCGAGGGTGGTTTTCCCTAAATGATTTACACTCACCCTCCACACACTTCCTTTATATTCAACCTACCTCATCCTTAACACACTAGCATATTTAGTATATATGTAAACAGTCCAAACGAGTGGTGAAACGCAGTGACAATAAAAATAAGAATTAGGATGGATAGTTAGCCACTGAACACAATATATATTTTATAGAACCCTTCACTGTTTCTAGCAGCTTCTTCAGGGTTGCCGTATAAACTGTGAGTGTACCCTAAAGAAGCTGCTTGTGATGGTGAAAGACAATCTTTAAATACGTGTTGTACTGTTTTATCTAAACAATTTCTACTCCAGTAACACTCAGGTAAGTGTTCTGGCTATCCCTGCATAAATTACATGGGGAAAAACCACTTTCACTGCACAGGGATTTGATCCTTGACCTCTTGGTCACTGGTACATCAGTCTATTTCAAGTCTTGAGATCTGAAGTAATGATGAGGCCTGTCGTCGTCCCCTTTTAAGTGGACCGGATCTGTCAGGATAGTTTGCAGGGAAGGGTAGGGATGGTGGCAAGGTAGACGGGTTCGAAATGATACTGATGGATCCTTTTTTTTTAGTTTATTAGTAGCACTAAGAGTTAGTACAAAAATGTGATGTTGAAAGGTGTTATAAAGAACCCGGTACCCTGGGCAAGGTGGTTGCCCTCTAGTACAAGTACCCTGATGACCCGATGTTCTAGTCTATACGGATGACGGGCAGAGTAACTACCTCCGAATAGATATTGATGTGTCAGCCACAATGATAATAATAATAAATCAAAGACATTTATAGTCCAATCCATCCTAGTTGCCGCAAAACGGGGACAAGGTTGTTTGTGAATTATCAGCATTCTTTCTTAATGTTTACTAATTCATCACGATAGGTTTACATGGCCAGTTCTTTCAATCATGTAGTTTCAACAGTGTTAGGTTAATTTAAATAAATATCCCAATTTAGATCAGGGATGTGACAAGGCCTGTTATTTTATATTAAAACTATACATATCTATAGACTATTAACGAGTTTAGGCAACTTGCAGACTGACTTATAAAATGATAAACTTCCCTTAAGGCATAGTGTTTAGCAAGTTAGGGCCAAGACTATGAAGTTCATTCGAACGACAAAAGTTCACTCCGTGCATAATAATCTCTACCAAAGATGTCGAGATACTCGTTTTTCTCTATTCCGATTCTTAAGTTCAACATCACTTTTTCGATTTCGATTCATAAATATTTCCTATTTTAATATTTTTCCAAGCATCCAATCTCATATAGAAAAAAACAAAAAAATGTAAATGTATTTAAAAAACATTCTTTTTTATTTTAACAAAGAAAAATATCTATTTTGTCAAGTATGAAAGCATATTATACATAATTATTAAAATAGTTAGGAATTACAATAGTAATTATTTATTTATTTTTACCTACAAATAAAGCCTAATAGAGTAAAAACATTTACAAATAATGAAAAGAAAAAAGTATCATTAACAATTTGTCGAAAACTGTACAAGTCTTTTAAATTCCTCAAATAGGCTCGTTAAGTGAGCAAAAATATTGCTTAGTTGTCAGTACTTTCATTGAGAGCCAAGAATTGAAGTAACATTAAGATTGATTCTTCCAATAGCAGTAAGAATCGAAGGTATCGAGGCATCAAAGAATCGAATGTGACATCCCTAATCTCTATTCATCTAAGAACTGTCCCTATTCAAATGAGCTTCATAGTCTCGGTTCTAAGTAACCCTAAGCGGGTGAAAGATACTGACCTCCTCTGCAAGGCGGTCATAGCCGCAGGAGTAGAGCTCGCAGACCTGGTGCCTCCGGAGGGCATCACAACTGACGTGCCATGATCCCGCTAGACTGTGACACTTGCTGACCCAGTCCACCGCACTCTTTGTGTCAAGACCAGTCGCCTACAATGAGGAGTGAAATAAAGTGACATTCACTTTTACCCTTAGTGGTTTTAACAAATCCACCAACATTTGTCTATAACTAAAACTTACTTAAAATACTTAATCTGTAGAGGACAATACATGTTTAGAAAAAAAAAAAACTTTATAAAAGATTTTCATATTGTTTAAATACTAAACCTGTGCCAACTTTTGAAATTTCAAATGAAATCTATAATCTAAATAAATCCTAGATTTAGAGTCGAGGGGTTTGTTAAAAATTATAATATTACTATAATTTAGTGGTTCTTAAACTTTTGAAAGTCAAGGAACACTTTTGATTAAATTAAAAATTTATGAAACACCCATGTCCAGGTGTTATTTTTCAATTTATAATCAAAGTAGCCAACATTACTCAGAACTGTTGTCATATGGCATCGTTTACCGGTGGAACACTTGTAACAGTTCATAGTACACCACTGGTTAAGAACTACTACTATAATTCATAGTTTCTTAACAAATTAATATAATCAGAGTGAAAACCATTTGCATGGTAGAGTGGACAGAGAAATTAACTTGAATTCCAGGTTGTAAAGAGGAATCACAAGGGAGATAGTTTTGGGAATTGGGAAGATAGAATATAGAGGAAGTGAAGCCAAATTTGCGTGGAGGGATAGTGTAAAATCATTTAAGGAAAACCACCCTCAATTCACCTGAGCGAAATTTGAACTTCAATCTCCCCGTCCTTGGTAGTCTAGCTCAACAAGAAACTAGTCCGTTAGCTAACTATGCCACCGAGGCGGGTGGGAGACAGTAGTGTGTGGCGGTGAATATCTTCAATCTTGTATTTTAAAAAAGTGGTATGATCTTTATTTGATGTTTCACCTTTTGAGATAAGGGATATTGATTACATTATTTGTATTAGTGAACTTAAATGTTTATAAAGTAATTATCATTTTTTTTCAAATGTTTTATTATTGAATTGAATTCAAAAATTTAGCATAATAAAATATTTAAAATTAATCTAATTTAAAATACTATAATCCTAAAATAAATGATATTTGAACTTATTAAGGAAATAAAATATTAGTTTAAGATTTGATTTGGAACTGGCTCAAAAATTTTTTCAAGCATGAGATTCAATTTGGATCAGACCTGAAATTTTTTTTTAGGCACAAGGTTCGAGTAAGCCAAGATTCAAATTTGATTCGAAATTTTAAATCTTTGATTCTCATATGCTTAAAGTTGTTTGAAGGATGAAAACTTCTCTGGTGGATTTTAAATTCTCTTGAGCTCCCACCAGAAAAACTTTCATCCTACCAACAAAGTTGGCATCATTGAAGCCAGTTTGCTGTTCAGTTTACTACCTTCTGAGGAAGATGACATGTCGCATCAAAATATTGAAATGTTTGTAAATATAAGCTTTTTTACTTTTATTTGTACCTGATTTTCTACAATTCTCTAATATTTATTTATTTAAGGACAGATAACATGTTTAAGGCACTTGTCATGCATATTTATTCAAAGTAAGAAAAGGGACAGTTACTTATTAATTTTTGTTCATAATCTCACCTTATCGTCAGATGAATACGCCACCTTTTGAATGGACTGTGTGGCACCAGCTATCACCCTAAATAGGAACTGGGTTCGAGCATCCGTAAGTTTCTGGTCAAGGATGTGACTTGGCAGTTGCGGGTTCGATGCCAAATCACAAAAGAGAGCTGATTGACCCTGGATAAAGAATTACAAGAATAATGGTAAGTAATAGATGTAAAGTAAAGTAGGAGGGTTAGTCAGAATACTCACCTGAGTGATTCCTGACGAGATGAAACACTAACAGTTACGACACAATCAAAAAAACATTATGAACACTAACTTCTGTTCACCACAAGTGAACCTGGTTTTTAAATCCATTACTGTTTACAATCTGTGGCCTGGCTCAGTATTTTTAAGGTGAACCTAATGAAGCATCTGTATATAACTAACCTACTACATATTAAAGCATAGTTCAAATGACCGATGGACCAAATGCTGATCATCAAATCGAATGATTGTACCATAGTAAGCCACTTATAAGATTGATAATTGGCAATGAGAATTAATTTCAATATAAAATTTACCTTAACAAGGTGTCCAACCAAACTGTATATTTTTTAA
This sequence comes from Timema genevievae, assembly GCA_902155825.1. Lineage (NCBI taxonomy): Eukaryota > Metazoa > Arthropoda > Insecta > Phasmatodea > Timematidae > Timema > Timema genevievae. Next base: position 33,670 of record CABFWO010003150.1, on the reverse strand, counting down.
TTCTCTGACTTTTCCAGGTTTTTCAGAGCCAATTTCACACATTACCAGTCACTATATATTATAAACATTATTTTATTAAGAGCGCAGCTTAATGTAATAATATTTTAGACGTTCAATCTAAAACTGTGTCACTCTATAAAGGATTTAAGCCTAAAGTGATGGATTATCGAGTGGTGTGATTTAAGTTGGATTTCAGTGAAATCATATTGAGACATTAAAAAATTGGCCTTTCACCAATATATTTTGAAATTATTGTTGTGAGAGATATTATTTTTTAGTTTCTTCTTCCTATGATGTAATTGAATTCTCGTGCATGAGGATAGCCATGACTCAACTTTGGCTAAAGACACGTGAGGAATAGGAGTGAAAATATGACAAAGAAATCATATTTTGACAATGAGATTAGTATACTCAACAAGTACAACTGTGCTAAAAAAAATTTGCCGTGAATAAGAAAGAAAAATATTATTTTTACTATTGTAAATGAAAGTTGCATATTCTCTTAGTGAATATGTGAAAATTCTAGAAAGGTTTTTGGACACCCTGATTAAGGAAGAGTTGATAAATTTATCTCTACTATACAACCATCCAATGGAACTTAATAAGATTGTGTGAAGACCATTTTTTTTTATTCAAAGCAAATTTAAATAGAATATTTTTAATATTCTCAAAGCCAAATCGATGTTTGAATATTTAAAAAAAAAGTTTTCTGTTAAAAAAAATTATATTGTGCATATTTATATTACTTTATATACTTAAGATTAAGATGGAAGAAAGCAACGCTATACGATTAAGTATATGTGAAAGACGAAGCCTAGGGGATGAATGATTATAATTACAGAAATCAGCCATAAATGAATATTCAAGTAAATTGAAAAATGACACCTGGACAACGAACAAGGTTCTGGGTTTGATTCCTGCACCTGGGTGTCATTTTTCAATTTATTTGACCTAAGATTATGTTAAAATGTTTTTACTAGCAAAACTGTAATTATTTCGGCCAAAATGAATCAATTGTTTTACTATTACGTTATTAAATTATTAAAAATATGTGTCAAGTTCATAAGATAATTTTTTTTTTATTTTCATTCTTTATATTGGTGAAGATTTGTAATAATATTAAAGCCCTTNTTTTTTTTTTTTTTTTGAAGAAAGAATTAAGTTGACAAATATTTAAAGCAAACTATAATTTTTGAAGCTTCGCACATTCCTTGTGCTTATATGTTTATATTATAATAATTAAATAGTAAAAGTATATTAATTGTAATAAAATAAATTGTTTATGTGAATGGAGTGTAGCTCACAGTGTTATCAAAAAGAGAAGAGATGGGTCTGGGGAACCTCATATTGAAGGTGGCAATCATGTGGAGCACGGTGGCAAGCTGGTGGTGGAGATGTAGGAGGTCGTAGTTGATGTCAGGCTTCGCCAGGGCAAGCTCCGACAAGGGAGTGGGGCCACAACTACCCTTGGGACAGTTCCACAGCTCCTCTGTTTTGGAGAAGTCTTGGAGGAGCATTAACTCACACTGAAGGCTAGCCTAGAAAACAATAGTATTCTATTTATTCTCAAACGCGTGATAATTCATGTATAGTGAATTAGAGATGTAACAAATCAGTTTCCTTTATTTTAAGTAGACTCTATTTTTAGGTTCTTGAACAGTTAAATTTTTAACCCTTTTCCACTCATCCAACCTCATATTAAATATAAATAGCTCATACTTTTGGTTATAAAAACACTTAAAAAGTGTAGTGTGTAAAAGTAATACTTAAAACCAAACAGCTAAGTTATATTTGTGCTAGAACACAAAGGTAATGTTAAATCCATTTAATTTTTTTTTGGTACTAAAATGAAATGGCAAAAGAAGTATTATGGTTACAATGAAAAATTACACAATTCTGAAAATTATTTAATTTAAATGTCAGAATTAAGTTCAGTTGGATTTGAGAGCTACAAATTGAGAATATCAAAGAATTGAGTATATTGCAGGGGTGTTGTAGTGTCTATTTTTTCAGTTCAAAGCAACTCAAATGGAATATATTAGGGGTGGCCAGGATTCCGAACCCTTGGGAAAATGTCGGGGAATTTATCTATTCCAGTTGTTGGTCATTGGCCGGGCAGGATTGACCCTTTCCCGAAAATGTTGAAAATGTTTCGGGCAGGAAATAAAACATAATGCTCCAAGAAACCAAACAAAGGGCAGCGCTCATGTTCTAGCAGTTAGTGCTGACCCATCACTGTTTATCTCTTTTGCAGACAGTCTTCTTCTTTGTTATTTAGCAAACTTGGTGGCTGGAATGGGGTTATTTTACCACGGTTTATAGAGAGACAAGTTGGGAGGCGCGTGACTTATTGTGATCTGTCTATCAACAGTGATTTGTTGGGTTCAGCAAGTGAAAGAGCTTGAAAGATTTAAAGAAGGATAGATATATTCGGCTATCTTTTGGGGTGCGGAAATGGGAGGAAGGAGGGAAAGGAAGTAGCTTGCCAAGGTCAACTATTTATGAGGGTTCAGCTATGTACTAATTACTCTAGTGTGTTAGGAATGAGGAAGATTGAATTTAGGTGTACCTGCATTTGTGTGGCTAGAGTGAGAAACCATTTAGGAAAAACCACCCTTAATACACCCGGCCAAATTCAAATTATATATCCCCATCATTGGTAGTATAGTCTACTGTGAGTGTGGTGCCTTAGACCATGCAGCCACCGAAGCGGGTTTTGATAATATTATAGCTTTAACAAGTCTTACCATATTATTTTAGTAATCAATATATTTTAACTCTAAGATTATTCTAAAAGGTAATTTTAAAATTTCCTGTTCCCATCTCGAATCCCGATATTTTCACTAATTTCCGGTCCCGTTCCCGTCCTTAAATAAAAAAGTCATTCCCGTCCATCCCAAGACTATATGAAATATTCTCTAAGCCGATCAAAATTTGAATATTTATTTGTTTTATGCTGAAAAAATATTCTATTGTGGCCATTTATGTAACTTTATAAACTAAAATTACCTGAAAGATGTTTTATTGCACAATTTTTTGTTATTCTTTCATTTTATTCTGAAATATCAAGTTGTTATAACAACTTACAATTCAATGACTTTTGATTCTTACCATATGAATATTGCTTTGCAATCCATACAACAGCTCAGAATGGCAATAATTTAACATTAATTGAATATTTTAGCTGTCAATATTTTTATTGAGGAAGCTTTGTAAATACTAAAGCAGAACATTTTTTCGAAGCGAATTCAAAGCTGATAACTGTTTCGAAGCCAAGTCAAAGTTTCAAGACTTCACATAACCTTAGGATAAAGAGTTCAACACCCAATGCTTGGGTTATTAATAACAGTGACCCAATGATTAAACAAATACAGTGAGCATTACCAGCTAATGCTTCATTTGAATTCTCCTGAAGATACAAAGTATTAAAGTATTTGTGTGTAACACACACACGCGCCCCATAGCAGAACCACGTCCCTTCTATCCAGGAACACACATAATCCAATGTTTACAAGAATGCTCTATAGAGTAGTCGCAGCTTAATTTAAAGTGGAAAATATGAAGAGAAAAGTTAATAAACAAACCCCATCAATCAATAGTTTTCATGAATGTAAGAATGCTACAAAAGTAGATGTAGTATCAAATCTTTGTTTCCGTGACAGTACAAACAACTCTGCTTTATTTCATTCAGCTCACAAAACAGAACATGACGCACCTCCATGAATACATCTAGGAAAGTGACGCAAGCGTGCAGGAACCCAGGCAGCTCGAGGTCAGTAATGCCAATCTCTTGTTGGCACAGTCGCTCCTTGGGGATCTTCCCCACCTTCTGGACGAGACGAGCGGCAGACTCAAACCTCTGGCCCAGGTGTGTGGACCATGCCAGGCTGCACACGCCTGACCGCAAATTAGCAAATCATTGTAGCACATATAATTTGATAATTACTGCATGGATCATAGGAAAACAATGGATCTAAGTAGAAGTAATTAATGAACATTCAAAGGAGGACAGTTCACAAATAAAACACAACAAAACCTTTCATGGCACCGCACAACTCAATTCTCTTGAAGAGGAAGCAAAAAAAAAAGGGAGGGATAGGAAGAAATAGGTACCTTCTTCCATTCATGACAAAATGTATCACAACATTGCTGCGATTGACCAAGAGGCAGCCATTACCTCTTTGTCCAATGGCAGTAATGAAAAGTGTAAGCCATATTACATTTGTTCCCTCTTATATGTTTCTATCCACCCCTTTCTTCTACCTGCTTCCAAATATAATACAGCTACCTAAAAAAAATTAAAAGTGGTTTCCGTAAATAAATATAAAATATATAAAAATGTTTATCTGTTAAATTATTATTATAATGTGGGATCCGAACCACGGTGGAGGCCTGGCATTCCTCACATTCACAAGTTGTGATTAATACACGTCTTGTTAGAGGAGAAGGAAGGGTTTGGGCAATCAGATAAATTTTTGCCGGGACCGAGGATTGAACCCCGAACCCCCTACCCTTAGACCGCCAGGTCACCTTTATCTGTTAAAGAGATTTTATTAAAGCTTAAGTGTTTATTTTTTTATTTTTGATATAATCTTTATTGGAATACTAACATTATTTTTTCAACTCCTTTTTACTGAAATACTTAAATTATTCTTTCAGGTATTGAAGTGACCTCACCCTTCATCATGTGTGGTGACGGAATGTTGCGTAGACACAAAATGGCCGCATCGAGAGCTTCTAAAGCATCCACGCCATGCTGCCACGCCAACAAATATTCCCAACACAAGTTAGCCAAAAGTACGCTGGATGTAAGACTATAGGGGAAGTATCGTTTTAACAAGGCCAAGTGCTCTGAAAAAAACAAAACAAAAAATCTGTAATAAATCAACGTGAAGAGCAAACTTTATACAATATATCGAACATTAAAAAGCAAGGCTGAGATGGTATGGTCATGTAATGAGGATGGAAAATAGGAGAGAATACCTAGGAGAATAATGGAGATAAAGTTTGTAAAAAAAAGCCCACAAGACTAAGAAAGAGATTAGAGGAGCAGATAACAGCAAGTATGCGAATGAGAGCAGAATAATGAAAGTGATTAAAGGAGGAATGGTGGAAGGAAAGAGGAAGATGGAGGTATTTTACTAAACTGACCCGGCCACAGGCTGAAAACAGTTTTGATGATGTTGATTGACCTACTTCGGTTAATGGATATTTTAAAGCAACATTATCACACTGGACTGCTGATGTCCAGGAGATCAATGTTCGAATTTGGTTTGGGTGTGCTAAGGGTGGTTTCCTCTCTTTCTCTATTAAAATGCGAGTACATTTTCTTTAAAATATAATTCCTAAACACTAACCCATTAGTGTAACAGATATGGTGGACCAAAAAATAAATCTCTACTTGACAAATGACACTAAAGTTACCTAATACTTGAGCATGATCTTCGCCCCCTTCGAGCACTTCTGCTCCGACCACTGTCCTCAGCTTGGTCCCTTCCCTCACTCCCAGAGCCAAGGAGCGCTGCCGAGGGTTCTCATCATCTGCGGGGGCCTCCTGCTGCTCAGAGCAGTCCTTGTCGAACTCGTAGTCGGACCAGTCCACCAGCCTCTGGGGTTCTACACCAGAGTAGCTCAACCACCGCGCCACTAACTCGGACACTGAACCTGCAAAATGATTAACTTAATGAGGGGGAAAAAAAGAAAGAAAAAAAAAGAGAAAAATTGCCACACTGTGAGTGAACCTAACCAGTCTTTCATGCATTTGGGGTCAAAGTTTTGGGGGGGAATATATTTTATGTAAGAAATAGGGATGTATGACAATCAAAAATATCTTGATCAACATGAGGAAAAAAATATCTCTATCTAGTCTTGAAAGTTAAAAATTGATCTCAAAAATTTAATAAATGGAAGAAATTTACAAATAAAAACGATTTTTTTTCCTAACAATACCACACAGACTTAAAAATAGGCCTCAATTTTTTCCCCCAAAACAGCCTTCATTAAGGAATGTTTTGGTTATAAATATTGTTTTTTAATATAAAAATATGACAATTTTATTAATTGCATTCAAAATGTGTATGAGTTATATAAAGTGATTTGAATAAAACATAAAATAAATCCAAAGCAAGCACCAGCCCAAATGTCGAAAGGAACTTTAGCACTCTATGAAATATTTATTTACATTTTTGTACTTTCAAAGAAAGCTTTCTCATCTCACTCTAGCATCTCAATATATTTTTCATAGTCTCGTCTTAAATTGAAAAAGTGGTTCTCACACATTCCTAATAAGAATAGCATTCCTAACCTTTTCCTTCCTTCAGAATGTGGCTGAGTGTTGCTCCCAACTTTTCATAAGGAAGCCAGAAAGTCTTGATTTTTGTCATCTTTTCGTTATTCACAGGAGGCTTTTGTCTGAAAATATTGGAAAATTAATATATTATAATGATAGCAAATCGAGTAATATTTCAAATTATTCAAGCATGTAGTTCCGTATAATATCTTTATGTGTCTTATATGTGTCTCTTCATGTGAAAAAGGAGTATTTCCTAAGATTAAAGCAATGTGTACCTGTGGGAGTGTGAAGAAATGGAGAAGTGTTAAAAATGTAAGAAGAAATTAAGAGAAAAGTGTGTTTGTTCCTATCTAGGCCAAGCCTAACTATCCTTTCAGGTGGCTTCCTTCACTATCACTTACTTTACATTATTGTAAAGTGTTTCTAAACTGTCTTACTATACAAAGTGAGACAAAAGTGATGTATTAAAAAAAAAAGGTTATAACTAAGGGTGTACAAATTTTCAAAACTTCCGACTTCACTGAGAATATTTATCAGCTTCAAAACTTTGCTTTGAAAAAAATCTGGCTTTTGACAAAAATATATTGAAGAGACATTTTTATGTTCAATTTTTGTCATTATGTGTTAAGTAAATTACAAAACAATGTTCACATGATGTAGTAATGTAGTAATTAAATGTATGTAGTAATTAAATTGAATGTTGTGATATTTACTTGAGTCATCAGCTTATGCCAAAATTTGTTATTCATTTTTAAAAATTATACTTTGAATTTATTATATATGTAAATGGTATTTAGTGTGTATACTAAAGTTTACAGTATCTATAAGTACATCTTAATGCAAAAGTATATTTTGTACATCTTAAAAATAATTAATGCTCTAATTTATCTCTCTGATAATAGGCTAGCAACCAGTGAACAACTGCACTCCAAATGGACATGAAATAATGGGGTTGTTTATTTTGCCTTTGGAACATTAAAATGAATTGTAATAATTATTTTTGTTGCTGTAACAGTGAATTTTAAAGTTAACATTTTTCTTTTAAATATGAGTCTTATTTCATTAAAACAGTTTAAAGTAATTTTAACATGTATTTGTTTTTTATTTACATAAGTTTTAAATTATATATCAATTCAACCCAAGCTCGACTCTGCTCAAAACTTGAGAGCTTCATGAGAAACTTGCTTGAAATGGACTCCGATCAAAAAACTTGATCTCGCAGACTCCTAAAAAATTAAGCTTTCATATTTTCGGATTTGTTTCTTTATTAGATTCAAAATATTAATATTCAAAATACAGCAACAATATTGGAATTCTTAGTCTTAAGGATTTTTTTTTGCACTGTGTGTGCTATCTGGATATTTAGTTAGACTAATGGGGTAAACATGAGGAAAGTAGACTATAGCAGAAATACACCTGCATTTGTGTGGAGAAAGAGTCGGAAACCGTTTAGTAAAACCCACCCTCAGTTGTACACCCAACCGAGGTTTGAACCCTCAATTCAAGTTTATTGTGTGTGTCCCCCCCATATTAATCTAGACATTTACAACAAAACGTAACCTCTCACCTGAGCACCGCGTCCAGAACTGCCACGTCCTCCAACTGACCAATGAGCAGCGTCCACTGGCACGAATCATGAGACACATTCTCCCACTCGCTGCAAGAGCTGTGCGTGTCCTCGTCTGGAGAGGGAACCTTCTCTTCACCTTCTTTCCGATTCTTCTCGACATCTTCAACAGGGTAGGACCGTGCGCTCTCCTTCGTCCTCTCCACAGACAGGGCCACAGCCCGACACACCATGGCGCCCGTCAACGCCCTCAACGGATTTGTCGAGTCCATGAGTTGGCTACGTACAGAGCGCCACCACGGTGATAGTTCGTTATACTCAATAAAAACCTCATCAGCCTCTAGAGAAAAGTAAGATAATCACGACTAATGAGAAGAGTATACCAATGAGGATTCTATTTAAACAATTTCTTACAAGCAAATTATTTTAGCATATATTGAGAATATGTCTGATGAAAGATAGTGTATATTTAAATTTCTGCTAAAATTTAGCCTGGTGTTCTATCCCGAAAAATCTATAGCCCTACATTTGATCATTTATCTAGCAAGTTATAGTTGAATTTCCTGATTGTTATCTGCTCCTCCCATCTCTCTCTTGGGATTAGAGTCTTTTTCCTTACTTTATTTCCATCATTTACTTTTCCATCCTTTCCTTCTCCATCCTCATTACATGACCATACCATCTCAGTCTTGCTTCCTCTACTGATCTCACGTACTACCTGTACCCCCCACTCTTTCCCGAATAACTTCATTCCTAATCCTAATCCTTATTTATGAAGCTTCGCAGACCCCTACTTAAAAGTGATCTGCTTGTCGTCAGGCAAGGAACCACAAAAGAGTGGAGACAAACATTTATGAATGGTTTGTAATGCACTTTGTGAGGTGGTTATACCTACCTGCCAGCGAGCAGATGGATTGTATCAACTGGGAGAAGCGCATCATCTCCGAGATGAGTGCCACCCCTTCTCTTTTGTTGAGCCAGAAGGTAAGAGCGAGCTTCATGAGATGTGATGGGACCAGCGTGCTGAGAGCGGCAGCGACTCGCCACTCCTCGATGTCACACTCACTGTACAGCATGCCTTGACAGACCAATTCCCCTGAATAGAGACAGAATCAACACAAGACAAATTATTATCTGTATTTTAACTTCAAAATGAAAGCTGATATATGAACCCTAGTTTTGACAACTGCTTTTCACTTTTTCAGGTAGGGGAAGGTGTTGTACCTTGGACATATGTGTACTTTGGACCTATAGTGATTGCAGCACTGTCTGTGGGGTTAGGAGCTAACTAATACATGTAGTTCATGCCTTTGGCACCAGAGGCCTCTAGCAAGGTGTTCTAGTTCGTGAATTTTGTGTTGTATTGCTGGGAGAAATTGAAGTTACTTTTCTTATGTTCAAAGTAAGTATTTTCATGCATCTATTTTTCTTTGTGTCACAGTAGCTATTTGTTTACATGTTAGAATATTATATATTTATTATATATTTTATAGGTGTGAAAGCGGGTCCAGGAAAATACAGGCAGTACAAATAAAATTGTAATGATACTGTTTTGGACCCCTCTCATATATTCAAAAAGTCATGGATGAAGTGTATTTTTCTTTAAAGAACTGTATATAAAGTTTCCTTTTAATACTTCATCCATGGAGAACCACGCATTTTCAATAGTAATTTCAATGTATTGTGTTTTAAAACTTTCTTTCTTTAAAAGACCAACTCTGTTTTATTTGAAAAATCATGTGACATGCGGTTATTTACCTAATAAGAAGCTAGCCTTCACAACATCAGGTTGCCAGGAGTTTTTCTATTAGTTAGTTTTAACATTGGAGACAAGGGGTCTAAGAAGCAAGGGGTAGGTCATTTATAAGCAGCTTGTGCGTATGAATCCACACAGGAAAATAGTTATCTTGACACAGAAACCTTGTAATATCAAAGAAAACCAAAATTTAGAACAGAACTAGCTCTGACTCTCAGCGTCAGTTCGGAAATTAACAAAGAACTGTATCAATGTCAATTTTATAACAGTGAAACTATAATCAAATCAATAAATTGTGTACAAACATCAAATTTTACTTATTTCAAATGAAATATATAAAATCAAATCGTCATAGTCGTGTGATAATAAGTGTGTATTAAGGCATGGACGCGTCGTCATCATCATAAAACCCGGTATTGTTATACTTAATGCTCCCCATAAGGCATACACGGGTCCCCATCCGCATAATCATCAAAATGAACAAACACACTATGACTTTTACAATTAAATGCTGCCACAGGACACAAAGATGTTATTGTTATTGTAGTAGCTGCTGTTGTTATATTTATTATCATTATTATTATCATCATTGTCATCATCATTATCATTATTATTATTATTGTCATCGTCATCGTCATCATTATCATTATCATTATCATTATTATTATTATTATTATTATTATTATTATTATTATTATTCAGTGTTCTGTCTTATTACAGATCCATTCCTTTTGTCAGTGAACTTAGATCACCAATGTTCCTTGTCCTCTACCTCCTCATTCAGCTCCCAGAATTTTCTTCTTCCCTTCAAGTCATCCAATATTTGAATCCTACTTCTTCCTATGAGGCTATGATTCTCTTTCTCTCAACCTTTCCTTCTATGACGTCGTGCAATAGACAGTTCCTCCTAAAGATCATGTGCCTGATCGAATTTGGTTTGCGCCGAAGAATCACATATAAAGCTTCTCACCCGCTCTTATCCAGTATTATTTTTCTATCCTCCTGATCAGTTTCTTCCTCAGGTTCAATCTAAACTTGCTGCTCAGCAGTAACTTCTTCTTGTTGAAAGCTTCCTTGGCCATGGCGATCCTCGATATAACTTCGACAAGTTGGAAGGCGCGTGACTTACTGTGCTCTGTCTATCAACAGTGATTTGTTGGGTTCAGCAAGTGAAAGAGCTTGAAAGATTTAAAGAAGGACAGATATATTCGTCTATCTTTTGGGGTCCGGAAATGGGAGGAAGGGGGGAAAGGAAGTAAATTGCCAAAGACAACTATTTATGAGGGTTCAGCGTGTCTGTTGTTGCCGAGCCAGACAGGGAGTAGAGTATAAGGGGTGTCAAATCTAGAGAAAACATTAGAGAAAACATTTAAGAAAAGTAACTTTTAAACCTATAAAATATTTTGCAGTTTCATACTTAGAGCAATTGAAGAGGTGCCAAACATTATATTTTATAGTATTTTTTTCCACTATGCTAATAATTGAATATAAAAGACAATTTTCAAAAGAAATTAACTAATAAAAATAATTTCCATTAAAAATGTAATAAAATTAACTATTTTATTAATTATATTATTTGATGTTAAATAACAATTTTGTTATTTGATTTGATAAAAAAAAAGCTATTTGCACACACCTATATTTATTTTATGTTATTTTTTTACTGTTTTTATTACCTTTAGCAATGTATTTTTAGCACCAGGTCTTATTAGTAGCTCCGGTTATACGCCTATGTACTAATTACTCTAGTGTGAATAAACAGTGATTACTAGTATTTCTGAATATTGAAACGTATGAAACAAAAAACTGTAAAAACTGAAGTGTTGTTCAACTAACCGACTCGCATAAGCTTATCTTCGGAGGCATCTTTCTTTAACGAGACTGAGGGAACATCAATACAGGACTGGGGCACTGAATACTGCTTCACCAGTGTGTTGGTTGTATCTGGGAACAAATAACAAATATAGTAGACGTTCGCTTTCACGATGAGAAACAAGATTAGGAATAAAGTTATTCAGGCAAGAGTGAAGATACATGGAGTAATGAGATAGTAGAGGAAGCAAGGCTGAGATGGTATGAACATGTAATAGGAACGGAAAAGGAGATAATAATAAAAAAAAGAGTTGTAAATGAAGTATTAAGGAAAACGATCACAAGAGAGGCCAAGAAAGAGATGGAAGGAGCAGATAACAGAAAGTGTACAAGTGAAAGGAGAAGAATTGAGGCATTTCACTAAAATGACCCAAGAACAGGCTAGAAACATTTGATGATGATGATGATTTCGGTATTAAGTCAGTAAATAAAGTGCCAAAAATGGTTAAAAAAACTCAAACTATAGTGTTATTGATAAAAGAATTACAGCTAAATTTCTTGAGCTTTAAATATATTTATATAGTTAATTTTATGTTCTAGTAAAAATGTTTGCCTCGCGATATTTTGGTGTCTCTAGCTCTGAATTATCCCACCAAGATTCAATTTCTACCATCTATGAGGTTAGTAAAACAATACTTTAAAACAAACGAGGACACACTAAATTTTTAAAATGACAACTATAGATGTACAAAGTTCACTTTTTCAATTCGAAGTGAACTCAAATTGAATATATGGAATATTCTCAAAGCTAAAACAAAGTTTGAATATTTTTTGTTAGTTGTTTAATGCTTGAAAAACTATTATATTTTGGTTATTTATATAATTTTATGCACTAAAATCACTTTAAAATGTTTTATTGAGCAATTGTTTGCACCATTTCATTTAAATCTGATGAATCAAATTTTTACTACAGCTTACAAATCAAATACTTCAGATTTTTTTTACATATGACTGTATATTTGTAACATACAAAATAGGTCAGAATAAACAGTTGACCATAAATTGAGTATTTTATCACTCAATATTTTTATTGGCAAGGCTTTGTAATTGTCAAAGCCTAAATATTTTTTGAAGCGAGGTCGAAGTTGATATTTGTTTCAAAGCCAAGTCAAAGTTTCGAATCTTTGCTTGTCCTTCAATGTACATCACAAATTAATATTCATACGACAAAAATATAAAATAATTAAATTACATGTTGTGATAATACATTTATTTGTCAGTTTAGGGTATAATATATTAATCTTCTTGTTTGTAATATAACATTTTGTAAATTATTATACTTGACATTTTTTTTAAAAATATTCTAACTTTGATTTGGCTCTGGGAATATTTCATATTATTCGATTTGACTTTGCTTCAAATTGAATAAGTTGGAATTCACATAGAACCACACAAGATTGACTTTGTAACAGTGAAACTTACCAAGAGCAAAGGTCGAGTCATTGACGACACTTGTGGTGGCGGGAGAAATAGATCCCTCAAGGTCAAAGCAGGACAAGAAGTCGACAAATACAGACTTTACATCCTCCTTGAAGACCACTCTGGACTCAAGCTTGCACTTGGACTTGCACGAGACGGAGTCTATTGTCTTGACGAGGTTCAACAAATTGTTTGCCTCGCTTTCAGAGGTATGTAGGACGGAGGACAAACTCTGCAAGGACGAAGGGAGGATGGACAATTGACAAGACACAAGACAAATTATATACTGAAATACAAATTGAATAGTTTAGATAAGTCTGACACCTTAGCTCAATCAGTGGCGTGTCTGCCTACTGAGCTAATGGTCAGGTTCGATTCCCGGCATGGCCAAAAAATATAACATTGGTGAAAAGTGGGTTTACCCTTTCACACTGATAAATTAATGGCCGGGGACTGGATGTTGTGCCTGTCCTAGTCTCAAGTTAGATTATACAGGCTGAAAACAGTTTATGATGATAATGATGACTTATATGTGGTTTTATGAGAGTGCCATCCAGGATTTTTCCTCCTTCCACAAGAGTTATTGCAGAATAGAACCTATGTTGAAGGATGGACAGTTTATTCCAATTTGTAATAATTAGTTATTTTTTCGGTAACAACAGTGTAAAGTATGAACAGTATTTCTTTTATGTAGTGAATTTATTTTGTGATTTTGTTTATTCTGTATGTAAGTCTTTTAAAAAAGAAATACCTCCATGAAATTGAGGCTCACCTGAGCAGAGTCAACGTCGGCAGGAACAACAGTGGCATAGTCTGGTGGTCGCTGGTTCAATCGCTGTAGAAACTGGTAGAAAGTGATTAATTTCTGCAGTTGCTGGGACACGACTAGTAGACTTTTACCGCTATGGTCCAACGACTCGACATCTAAAACATTTAACATTAATGTACCAGTATATTTTCCACAAACACACCATGTTTAAAGATATAATAGTATTGTTATGTATGGAAGGTACAGGAAAGATGGACAGAATGATTAGGAACATGTAAAAGGGAAAAAACACAATATGGCTTTTAAAATGAAAACACAAACATAGTACACACTTTAAAATGATGCAATGAACATAGTTTAATTTAGACAAAGTGCACCCGCATTCGCGGGAAGGGAGAGTGGAAAACCATTTAGGAAGAACCCCACTCAGTGCACCCGACCAGGAACGAACCCCAATCTCCTCGTCTTGGACAGTCTAGTCTAACACAAAAGTAGCACATTAGACCATGCAGCCATCGAAGCGGGTGATCTGGATTTAATTCCGTCGGAACTCATCAGGAGAAAAGTGTGAAGTGCGCAACACAACCTCCTAAAAAAAAAAATGCAGAAAAGAGAAATTGGTAAATAATAATAGCTAGGAACATTTAAACTTAGCTAATTAAAATTCGTTTTGTTCCTCTAGATACTCTGGGGTCTGATGTGTAGCCATTTTATAAGTCAATCAATCAACATTAACCAAAACGTCCATGTTTAGTATAGTTAAATACCGGGGGTGTGCAAAGTCCATTTTTACAATATGAAGTGAGCTTGAATGAAGACATTAAATATTTTCTAAGACAAATCAAGATATCATATTTTTTGTTAAATGTGTTTTGCTCGAGGAGGAAAGAATAAAAGCCATGATGTTTGCTGATGACTTGATGGTATGGGGGTAGTAGGAAGAGGAAGTACAGGAACAGCTACAGTGCAAGTGTTAAGAGAAGAATGGAAGCAATTAAAGGAAGAATGGCAGAAGGATTGAGGAAAATGACCCAGCCACAGGCTGGAAACAGATGATGATATTTTTGCTTTTGCATTAAAATAATTTATAATATATCACTATAAGGAAAACCTCTTTTCACTTTATGAGGCAATTGTATAATATTTGGAAGAAAGTATAGGATAATAGTTTTATTTAAGAGGCAACCACTATCTCTTTGTCCAATGGCAACAATATAAAGTGTGAACTGTGTTCTTCTTTTCATTGTAAAAGCCATATTTTGTTTGTCCCTTTTATATGTTTCTATCCACCTTTCCTATACCTTCTTCCAAATACGTTACTAGATTCATTTAGAAATATTTTCTTGCACAATTGTTTGCAATATTTCATTTTTAATATGATAAATAAAATCACAACATGCAAACAAATTACTTGAGGTTTTTTTAAGACAAATATGGTTTAAATTAGGAGGGATAGCCAGCACACTTACCTTGGTGATACTAGAGTGGAAATTGTTTAGATAGAACACTAAAAAACACACAAACACATTTTTAAGGACAAGCTTTCACTGTCACAGACAGCTTCATCAGGCCAAGAGAGTGTTCTATCTAAACAATTTCTACTCCAGTATCACCAAGGTAAGTATGCTGGCTATCCCTCCTAATTTAAACCATGATTTAGCCTAGTGCTCTATTCCAATTAACCTTAATTTTTAAGACAAATATTAATTCATAATGTGTCAGAATGGATATAATTAGAACATAAACCGAGTATTTTAGCTGTCAATATTTTTATTGATGAAGCTTTGTAAATGTTGAAGCCACATTTTTTTTTAACCAAGTAGAAGCTGGTATTTTATTTGACGTTTCTTTGCACAATCCTACTAGCAATTACTCAATTGGTCATGAGTTTACCTTGCAGGGCCAGCTTGTCCACGCATATGTCTGCAGCCACCTTGAGCGCATCAGGCACAGTGTGTCGGCTGGAACGCAAGGTCTCGAGCGCCTGTAGCCGCACTTCACTAGTCCTAAGTTCACGCACAGTTTGGCGCACTTCTTCCGTAACAAGCTCATTGTCTGAATTCCCCTCGCGCAGGAAGGTTTTCAGTTTCTTAAGCAGGTGAAGGTCACGGGCCCGCTGGCTGTGCTTGTCACTGTGTATGAGGGGGAGGTGAGGGTAAAATAAAACTTTAATAAAAAATGTTTCTTTCTCAATATCATTTCTTTAGTTTTTAAGATAGTAAAAACTATAAAATAGTGTTTCCCAAACTGCGATATATGCGGTAGCTTTACTTTACGCCCATTACTGTTTCCAGCCTGTGGCCTGGGTCAGTTTTTTTTATTCAATTCATATATTTTCCACTACCAGCTTGCTAGGCTTGTCGTAGCTTCATAAGCCTTATCTTACTTAATACTAGGACAGACACAACATCAAGTCCCCGGCCGTTAATTTATCAATGTGAAAGGATAGGTCCACATATCACCAGTGATAAATTTTTCAGCCATGCCAGTAAAACCCAGGACCCTTTGCATAGAAATACAAGTTACCAATTGAGCTAAGGTGTCAGTATGGTCATGTAATGAGGATGGAAAAGGAAAGGAAGTAAAAAAAAATGTAGATGGGGTATGCAGGAAAACGACCATAAGAAAGACCAATGTTTAAAAATGAGGTGGCCCAATTGCTAAATAATTTTATAATAAAGAAAATTGATAAAACTAAAGAAAAAGGAAAAATAAACTACTAAGAGTAAAGTTAATGAAGAGAGCCCACCTAGGGAAAAAGGAAAAATGTGAGAAGAATCCAATGCACAAAGGTGACATCTTCCTTTCTTCTGTCTTCTATAGTATAAATAGTCAAACACACATCTTAACACAAAGTGAGTAATATTTCGGCTTTCTATCCTTTATCAAACAAAAAAACAGAAGAAAGAAGAGTGTAAAGAGATAGAAGAGAGAAGAAAAGAAGATGTCACCTTTGTGCATTGTATTCTTCCTACATTTTTCCTCTTTCCCTATGTGGGCTTTCTTCATCAAATTTACTCTTAGAAGTGTATTTTTCCTTTTTCTTTGGTTTTTTCAATTTTTTTATAAATTAAGGAAGACCATGAAAGAGATGAGAGGAGTAAATAATAGCAAATGTGCAAGTGAAAAGAGGAGAAGAATGGAAGAAAGTAAAGGAGGATAAATAGTAGAAGGAAAGAGAAAAACAAGGCATTTTACCAAATGAACCCGGCCGCAGGCTGGAGAGGTTTTTTTTCTTTTTTTAGTGCCACATCTTACTACCTGCTCGGGTTGTATGGCTATGTACTAATTACTCTAATGAGGAAGGTTGAATTTAGAAAAAGTGTATCCGCATTTGTTTGGAGAGTGGGAAACCCTTTAATAAAACCACCCTCAGTACACTAGCCGAGAGAAAAACCACAATCTTCCCATCATCAGCAGTGTAGTCTATTGTTAGAGTGATGCCTTAGACCATGTGGCCACTGAGGTTGGTTCGGGTAACAGTTGATGATGATAATGATAAAGTTTCTTGTGGCTAGTAATGATATTAAAGCACACACAAAATGTTCTAACCTTAGTGCACAGTGGAAAGGAACTGAAATGTTCATGATGGCGCCACTGGGGTCAATGAAGACGCATGATCTAGGACACTTGTTGCCCCCTTCCAAGGCCAAGTTGTTCAGACCCATCAGACCGTAGTTTGTGTACAAAAGTCTGTAAAAAAACCAATTTATGAGGTTAAACAAGGGAAAACACTACAGGAGAAAATTGAACAGGGACATCCATGTGAAACTAGTGAAAGAGACTTCAGAACCCGACACAAGACTTTTCCGCTCAGAATATTAATTTACATCCGCATAAGACATGATATTTATTCTTTTGCACATGTTAAATATTATTTGTATGTAAAATATCATAAAAGTGAAATAACTCTCATAATTATTCCAAGGTTCGGATTCGGGATTTGAAGGAAAATTGGAGATTCGGATTTGGATTTGTTAAATAGTGGATCTGACCCAACTCTAAATAATTTTAATCTCGATTTTTCAATTCTTGATTCTGATTTCTTAACATTTATTGAGTTAATACTTATTCATACATCTTAACCTTTTTTTTAAGGTATTTAACATGCACTTTCTGAACCTACTGATTATATCAGCACATGATAATTTCTATGAGTGAGGGCGAAATAACCTACCAATGTTACCAGGAAAGGTATTTTCACATACCTTCCAGGATTCTTTTGCACGCCACAGTCGACATGGGACCGAAAGATTTACTTTCCTTTCCAAAGGAAGTTGTGCTAGCAATTTTCATCATGCAAGAAAAATACGCCAAGACCACCGAGGTCAATTTTGTGTATTTAACCTCTCACAAAATAGTTATTTAATTATATATTGTACTATAATGTAATTGAAAAAAAAAGTGTTGGTAAAAACAAAAACACTTTAACTAAACAGTCATATTTGATCTGTGCAAAATCACTAGAATACATAAGATCTTGTTGGGTACACTTACAACTTACCGGTACTAAAGTGCAACGGCAAAAGAACTAATGATAGTCGCAATGTCAAATTAGCCAATTCATAATATTGTCATTTCATTTAATGGAATCAGAGAGCTAAGAATCACGGTACCGAGTTTGACATCTTCAGTTAAAAAGTAAAATTATAAATTATTTTGTTGCAACTCATGGGATACATAAACACACTTGACCCACCTGCCGCTTTTGCTGGCAGTGAACATTGGCTACTTTGGGCCCTTGCTGCGTTGTCCAGATTTCAATGAGCCCTTTTTTGGGGGAGAAGATGACAAGGAATAGTGCAGTGCGGGGATGTTGCGATGAGGTGCGAGTAACGCTGCCACTGGAAGTACGGTGGTGACGCTTCACATCTTCTTGGACTTCCAACCAACCACACTGTGCATCCCTATAGCCTTCATCGACAAAAATATAGATGAGATGGTTTTCCACCCATACGTCACATAAATATGGATACATTTACTCTAGAATTCTAACTTCCTCACCTCATTAGCATATTTACCACCCAAACAAATTATAAGACAAAATGAGGAAAAAAAAGTTTTTATCATTACAAAGATAGCCTTTAGTTCCAAACTCACCCTTCCACATTCTGACAGCGACCCCCTTCTTATTGTCGATAAGAATGACTCTTCCCAAACTGTCGGACACCACGGACAAGCCCCGGCTTGGGGCCATGACAATCCTGTCTCCATGACGAAGAACATCGCAAAGACCAAATCTGCATAAAAACACGGACCCAATAGTCATCAAAACAAGCTTTTCAGATGTTTTAACAAACAAAAACAATACTGGTTAAATGAAACATTAATTCGGAGGAATGGAAACTTAAGAGTAGAAATTCTGGTAGAAACTTTTAGAAAATACAAACACATTTGTTTATAAAATTAATCATATTGCCTAGTGTCTTGTAAAAATGTATTAAGACAGTGTTGAGACACTGCACGATAATGTAAAGTAAGTGATAAAATATTCGTTTTTCATATTAAGTTTTCATATAAAGTGTGTTTTAAATGTGCCTCTTTAAATGAAAAAAGGAATATTTCAGAAAATTCAAAACAATGTGTAACTATGGAGGTTTAAAGAAGTGGTAAGTGTAAGAATAAATGAAGAGAGAAATGTGTTTGTTTCTACTCGGTAGCAACCACAGCAAATTTAAACCTCAATTTAAACACCAGCAAGTTCAAACGAAACGCTCAAATTTCACCTGGGACATTGAAGTTTAATTTGAATCCCAAATGTAAATTCCCCTGTGCTCTTTTAGATGAGTTACAAACATAGTGAAAGGTTTTGTGTATCACTCAAAATATAATGAAACGTTAGCTCACCGACACCCCATCTGTTCTGCTGGCTCCATCATTACTTTCTCCTTCACTTTGTCACTGGAACTGCTCCTTGTTACACCAAGCAGCCAACCACTGCCAACATTACCATAATAACACCAGATTACCCCAATAACAAGACGTTCCTAAACGACTTCCTCCTTTGATAAAAAATTGTTTCCAGCATATCTCACAAACCGTTCAGGTCATATGCATATATATTAATTATGCTAATATGGTAAAGGTAAAGTTAGAATTTTAGAGAAAATGTGCCTACATTTGATCATAGATATTGGGAAATCATTTTGAGTACACTAGACCGAGTTTCAAACCCTGATATCTTTGTCAAAGGCAGTCCAGTCTATCGCAAGATTTACACCTCAGGCCAGTGGTTACTAACCTCTGTCAGGTGATAGATAGTCAAAATTTTCCCCTACCCTCACCAATTTTTTAGGAGGATCATAAAATAATTAAAAAATTTTTTTTTTTCTAATCACTTTAATGTATACAAAAATCAATGTAACACTAGCAGCATAACTGTATGGGGAAAAAAAAAAAGACTGAAAATTAACATAATGGTTTATAGTGTTTTCATTAGTTCTTGAATATTAGGTTCGATTTTTGATAGAGCATACTGCACATCACTTTCCAATACAAGTCGACAACACTGTTTAGTTTTTATGAGAGTCAGAGTTGAAAACTCAGTGATATTGCATTTGGCTGCAATGGTAGCTAAGGGGGAGGGGAGGGAGGAGAATAGTGGGGCAAATTCGAGGCTTGAGGGTTTGAAAATAATCACGTCCGTGGACACCTAAAAGATTAATTACAACTGGTAGGCACAGTTGCCAATACTGCAAGGAAAATAATAATTTTTACTTTTGCTTTTACTGATGCTTTTGCTTTTACTTTTATTTTTACTTTTTTAATTGTTTTTAATTTTTTTCATCGTCATCATCATCATCATCATCATCATCATCATCATCATCATCATCATCATTATCATTATTATTATTATTATTATTATTATTATTATTATTAGCACCGCTTCTTACTACCTGTTCGGGTTGTACGCACTTACACTAATGTGTAATGGTAGGGTGATTGTGAGATTAAATGGAGGACCTACAGTTTAACGTGGAATCCAAACCACGGTGGAGGCCTGGCATTCCTCACATTCACAAGTTGTGATTAATACACGTCTTGTCAGAGGTGAAGGAAGGGTTTGGCAATCAGAGAGATTTGTGCCGGTACAGAGGATGCCAGAATATGGTAATACCTCTAGATATTAGTAAAAAGTAAAACTAAAGCATGATAAAAAATACTACCCATATTTGTTAAGAGATAATCAACTATGTTACCAAACCAACTTTAAATCTGTACTAAGAAGTTTTCGAACCATTTTAACACTCACGGCAATGCCTGGCCAATAGTGGACTTGAGTTTGTTGGCCACCGCTTTGGCGACATCCGTCATCACGAGAGGTGCCTCTCCTTCAAGGGCATAGTGAAAACCGACGAAAGGTCGGCTTCCCGTTGCCACAATTAGAGAGTTCTGTGGGGCACTGGAAAAAAAATACTTATTTTTGCGTCTTATTTCAGGGTAGGAAAGAGGAAGGTAGAGTTTGTAGAAAATGTGTCAGCATTTGTGTGAAGTAGGAGTGGGAAACCATATTAAAAATAACCCCCTTAGTATAATCGATAGGGATTCAATATCTGATCTCCTGTCTAGGGTATTCCAGTCTATTGCGAGTGTGATTTCTTAGACCCAGGGTTGGTAGGTAAACCAGTCACCAATCGCCACAAATGGTGAAATGGTCATGAATGTGTGGCAAATTTGAGTTTGCCAGTTCTAACAGTAAAATAAACGTTTTTTCCCTGACAGTGTGTGCTGGTTGTAGCTTATAACTAAAGGATCATCAAATTTCGCATTAACACTCCAGTACTCACATTTGAAAAAAAGTTGCCCCAGTCATACATTTTTTCCCGAACCGAGTATTGGAGTGTTAAATTGTCTTGCATTTTCAATTTGATTTTCATCATTTGCTTCCAGGGGATTTGTACATTAATAGTCAAAGTGTACATGTTTTGAATCATTAATTGTTCAAACAGTGTGTGTTGTTTTACATGTTTATTTGAGCAACCTAATCTCTCAGTATTTTCATGGTGTGGCAAGTTTCACTTCTCATTTGCCACACCAGTGGCTACAATAAAATTATGTTGCCCATTTTTGCCTCAGATCAATGAAGCGAGTCTAATCAAATTTGAAAATAAAAAATACACAAAGAGATTATTTGTATTACCAACTAATAACGTTTAAAAAAAATACATCCTCTTTTGACTGACCTAGAGCGGTACCACGTGTTGAACCCGCCACAGATAGAAGCCGTCAGTAAGTGGTCAAAGGTGTTGGCGGTTGCAGGCCCCGCAAATTCGCAGTCCGAAACCCTTTCCTGATCCGCAAACCCCCATTTCTTGTAGGTGAGGGGTGGAGCCCGCACCATGTCACCACAATTAGCTTGAACTTAACAAATGACAATAACCTTAACAATAACCTCATCGATGTTGGTAAAACTTCATCAATGTCGGTAAAACTTGGGAGGTATTTAAGAAAAGTAAAGTTTATCTTTTAAATCACATCTATATTAACACCCTAACTACCTTTTGATTGTGGAAACTATTAGAGAGTGGCCACAAGATCTTAAAAAAAGAATCCACTGATCGAGAAATCACAAATTTCATGATCAAAGTTCACTCTGTGTATACTGAAAGGTATCAGTCTAACCTTGGTGAAGCTTACAAGGCCACGGTGTAATCCTTTATGCTAAGACTGCCACCTTTCAGGGTAAACAAATTGTGTATATCAGAATTGTTAAAGATGTTTTAAAAAAACATCAAAAGACTCCATTCAATCATAACAAATATTTTTAAAATAAAGACATTTATCTTCTGCAAGATAGACAAATATACCATTTTTCAAGATAAACTATCAAATTCTCCAATATTTCCCTGATTGTCCAGACAGTTATAAATAAATTTCAGGGGTGTGGACACCCTTAATTAGATTTTGCATAATACATGTAGTTTTCTTAAGGTGGGGACATAGAGAACACAAGTTGATGATGTTTTTGTTATTTTTAAGGCAAAACTTTTTTTTGTCCAAAATAAATAAAATTTTGCTCCAGTAGAAACAAATAGTTTAATTTTCTTCTCGTGGTGATATCAACAGTTGTTGAATATCTTGTCAAGAGCATATCGGTATTAGATGAAAAAATTTTTAAATGAAGAGAAAAAGTTGTCATTAAATTCCAAGACACCCTTGACAGATATTCAACAACTGTTGATATCAACAAATCATAAAATTAAACCCTTCTTTTATACTTGAGCAATATTTTATTTATTTTGAGAAATAATTTTTTTTATTATTCACGGCAAAAATACTTAGCTTTTCTTACGTTCCTTACATCCCCACCTTATAAGTCAACTAATTCTCTGGGTTTAGCCCTTTTAGTGCCACGAGCTGATTTGATTGGCTCTGCCAATTATCGCTCAAAGTGCCACGATCCTATCTGATCGGCTCCGCCTAATACCGTTAAAAGTGCCAGAGCCAATGAGGTGCTGAGTTTAGAAAAAATATACTATTTAGAGTTTCATGTTATGTCAAGTGAATGAAATGATTTATTTACCAATGTAAGTAAATAGGTGTAACACCTTCATAACTTTATATAATATTTAAAAGAATATATGAAATTATTCATTATAAAAGGTTTTTTGAAAAACGCATTCATTTAGTGTATGCCTAAATATTTATTCATGAGGTAAGCAATATAATAAATCTTGCTGTAAGGTAACCCACCTTTCCAAACCTTTTCCAAATATAATACAATTACCTCATAAAGCGAAAAGAGGTTTTCCTTATAGAGATATATTATATATTCACATCGAATGTCCTTTTTCTGTGGTTTTTCCTTTATTTTATACCTTTTATATGTTCCTATCTATGTGTCCTAACATTCTTTACTATTTTCCATGTTTTTATTTTTGTGTTTTTATGGTTTCCTCTTTTAGGAAGTTGTGGTGCGCGTTTCACATTCCTCGCTGATGAGTTCCAATAGAATGAAACCTAGGTCAGAGGAATGGGCGGTGACGATCGATTTTCTTTAAGAGGCAACCAATGGCAGCAATGTAAAGTGTGTTCTTATTTTAATTGTAAAAGCCATAGTGTGTTGTTTTTCTATCCACATTTCCTATACCTTCTTTCAAATATATTGCTGGAAGTAAGTAATAATGCCCCAAAAATATCTAATGTAGGATATCAAATAAAAATTCCTGTAATTCCTATTTATAATCATGTATATTCAAAACTTTATTTTTTTGTATAAAACTAAATGCACTACAGCAAAATAATATTGAAATGTAGCCATAATTTTTTTTAAATATGTTAATTGACATTAGTTTTGAAAAGAATTATAAATTTTTAAAAATTTAAAATTAAATTTTAAATTTAGAAATTAAATAATTTTATTTAAATAGTATTGACCTATTTTTATTTAATAACAGTACATACCGATTAAAATAATAGAAAAATCAAAATAATAGCTTCATAAATAAAGGTTTGGCCAATTTTCTTGCAAACTCTTACAAAAATGAGGAAATAGTTGTGGCGTACTTCGCACACAAAACCTAACAGAACTCTGGCACTTTTCGCGCGCGAATTATGGAATAGGTGTAGCACTAAAAGGGTTAATATGAAGTAAAATGAAAACTTAAAAAGTCCAAAGGGCAGGATAAGGAAACACCTTAAAATTTAAAAGACTAAAATATATAAAAGAAAAAAAGTTCATGAAATTAAATATCAGTACGGTAGCTTACAAATACAAAACCTTGCCATAAAAGTTGTCTGCTGAAGTGAATACAGAGCTTATTTTTTCATAGAAAGGGATTTTTATAAAACAAACAAATTTTACTGTATTCTTATTTTTTTTAAATCTTGAGCACTGCGTTTTAGTACCCATTCAGGTTATACGCTTATGTACTAGTTATGCTAATAGGATTAAGGAAATACCACCCTTAGTACACCCGACCGAGATTCGAACCTCTATCTTGCCATCATCGGCAGTCTAGTGTACTGCGATAGTAGCTGTTTAGACCACACGGCCAATGAAACGAGTTATTCTTCTTATTAAATTTATCAAAAGTGACAAAGGCAGATGATATAAGGTGACATATGAATATGTGAAAATATATCTAGTAACTTTTTCTGTCAGATAAGGAAGGCCCTTTCTATAAAAATGTGACAATGCTATTTAGTAATCAAACATACCCCTGGCCAGCTGGTTGCGGCAAGCTCTGAGTGTCTGAAAGAGGCCAAATCCTGGCAGCACGCACACTGCCGACGGATAAAGCACATACAGCTCCTCCAACTGCTCCGGTGCGGCAGAGTGGCGGGGCAAGCCGTATGACTGACACTTGAGATTCAGCACTGGCTCATCGTGAAGCATCTCCGATATCAGCAGGCTGCTTGTCTGCCCGCAGTGACAGGTTATTTGAGTTAAATAGATGACCGAAGCTGTTTTAACAACTATGTTAGTTTGGCAATTTTACAAGATAAAAGGAGAGTATTGCCTGGTAGTGAGATATCAGTATCAATGAGTGTTTTTCCATCAGCATATGCGATAATTTAACAATGAACTGTCAGAGGGCGTGAATACATATTTTCACTATAACTCCTCAGCTTCATTATACTGTGGTTTGCATGAGTGCCACAAGACTGTCCTTAAAAGAGCATGTATTCCCTGTGTTTCTCAGTAGAAAAGCTCTCGCTCTTGTATTGGCGAGCAATGCATAAAAAAGGCAAGTCCCATCAAGTCACACTAATACAACACTCTGATCACCGCTGTGGAGCGTGGGGCAAAGCGATGTAGTGTGGATTGTTCATAGTGTATGTGAGGCGAAAAGTTTAAATTGTTGTTCCGCTGAAAATTTTGCAAAACCAGAATAAGTATGATGAGTTTATTTTGTAGCTTCAGACTTGCCCTGTTTTTGTGAAGATTGGTGTGGTGGTCCATTTTAGTGTTGGGGCACCATCCCTCAAAGTATAACCAAAAAGTGGTTGATGAACCCAGCAGAGAAGGCAGATTTAACAAATGTTATGCGGGTGATGCATGTTACCTACTATTATTACGCGTACGTCAAGAAACATTCCAGGCATACTGAGTATTACTTGGAGTATTACCGGTAATCATGCAAATTTCCTTTGCTATGGAAACGCTCACTCAAATAAGAGTAGGAAGAGTGGGTGAGGGGGGAGCAGAAGGAAGGGGGCATGGAGGGGGAGAGAGAGAGAGAGAGAGGAGCAACTGTGGTTACACTTTTCTCTCTGAAGGTTCTATTTGGCCTGGACAAGGTATTCAGATCTAAAATAATAAATACCTCTGTGTAGAAGTGAATACGTCCCGACGAGAAGCCCACTATGATGCACGTCCAATCTGGTCCACAGTGCGAGCTTCGCTTCTGTGAGATGAGCGGCACACACAGCACCGAGGTGATGTGCTCACTACAGGGCACAGAGTCACAAAATGTGGGTTTAGTAGTCGATGCATGAATATTTGAAATCATTTCAAGGTCTAAAGCAAAGTAATTTTTGTTTAAAATGACTCGACTGATAAGTGCAAATCTTACATAGAAATAACAAAATAATTTAACTTTAGTATCTATTTTATTACTACTATTCAAAAATTAAATTTTTTAAACATAAAACCCCCCAAGCAATGGACAGGTATGCAAATAAAGGCATCAGTCTTGACTTTCTGGTTTGCAATAGTGATGAGGTCGCAGTTCAAATACCAGTTAGGTGCAATGAGGTGATTTTTTCCCTCTCCTGGCTAAGTGCAAACAATACACTAACACTTAAGGTATTTCAATGAGAATATATTTTCTTTTAGTACGTCTTACTACTACCCATTCGGGTTGTATGCCTATTTAATCTAATTTGTTAAGGGTTTGGTAGGCTGAATTAAGAGGAAGTGTACCTGCATTTGTGTGGAGGGAGAATGGAAAACTATTAGGAGATACCACCCTCAATACACCCGACAGGGATCAAACAGTGATCCTGCCATCTTTGGAAGTCTAGTATATTGCGAGAGTACTAGCACCTTAGACCATGCGGCCACCGAAGCGGGTAGTGAGAACAATTAATATTTAGGTAAAATAATTAGCATGATCCACCTATGAAGTGGGGAAAACCGCTGTTGAGTAAAAAGATCCCCAGATGAGAGATTGTAGAGAGGTTACATGGGTGTGTCGAGTGTGAGAAGCCAATATATATTAGTAGAGATGGGGCCTTCAAATCCCTCGGGGTATTAGAGAGACGAAAGATTCAAAAACTTCTCAAAATTTTATCACAATTACAAATCTGAAATGTTCACTTAAAACCACAACTTCATGCAAGAGAAAAAGAAGAATATAGGGACTTGAGTAGTTGAGAAAATAAAATAAATAACCACAAAATTGTTTGGAAATAATTAATTTACACTGAAAAAACTTTGTTGTTTATTAGTCTACTTATATATAAGCGAAATTACAATCATCATGGGCACCAAAACCTTTAAAAAATAATAGTTTTAGTAGTTTCACTTTAAATCTAAAATTGTACCTTTTTAAAGTTTAGAATTTAGATTTAAAATTTTAAGTAAAATTCAGATTCAGATATGAGAAATAATAAGACTCAACCTCATGTGTAAATAAAGCATTAAATAAAATCTACATTTAAAACCTTACGGTACAGGTACAATTATTTTTGCACCAAAACAATCTTCATGTTTATCAAACCAATACAAATGAGTAACTCACCCTCGTTCCTTGCAAGGCTTGCCATGCCAACTGATGTGGAACTTTGTGTTGGCTTCACTTTCAGACTGGGAATCCCATTTAGCTGCACAATACACACAAGTTAGAACAGTTACTCTGAGTCGTCAACTTTGACAGTTAAATTGTTACTTGAAGATTTACACGCAGGTTGAAAAACTAGTTAATTTTAATGGTGCTTAACTACAATGTATTTTTGGTATATATTTCAGTTTCAAAGGATTTTTTATTTATTCCCGCATCTTACTACTTGTTTGAGTGATACGCTTATGTAGCTTACTAATTATGATAATGAGTTAGGGATGAGGAAGGTTGAGTTTAGAGGAAGTGTACCTCGCGCCCTTTTGTCATACGTGCATTTGTAAGCACACTCTCAAGAAATGTTATGTTTGTTTTCTGCTTAAACAAGGACCGTCTTAAAATGAAATGTCAGCAGATGTAATTTCAACCAAACATTATTTTAAAAAATTTAAAGTTTACAAATAAGAACTAAATATAACCCAAATGATATATAGAGAGAAAGTTATAACACCAAATAACCTTATATTTTATTTTAATACAGTGGTACACCTATAAGCAGGGCTGAGAAGTCAAGTCATAAGAAATTTTTGGTGGAGCCAGCGTCGGTAAAAATGTATATAATCCGACTTAAAAATAATAACTTATGATATTATAACTATATTTATAAAAGTTAAGAAAGATTGAATTACTGTAATACAATATTTCTTAACTTGGATTTATATCTACTCCTTGTGTGTATAGCCCAAACGAGTAGTAACATGCGGTGCTAATAATAATATCTAATCCTTACTACTATTATGAACATAACCAAAAAAACAATACGTGGTATGGTAAATATATAATTTTAACTTTATATCTTTTTTTTATTTTCTAGGGCCAATGTTTGTAATTTTTTTTGACAAACTTATTAAAATATAAATCCATAGTGTCAAAGAAGCTTCCCATGAAGTAGCTAGTTTGTATTGGAGCATTTTACGGCAGTAAATTTGCTAAATTGCCAATTGCTATAAATGATTCATTTATGAAGGAGTCAATTGGCGTCCCGGCTCCATAGCTCTGCCCATAAATAATAAGTATAAGATATGTGGATAGTGTTTAAATCTCCTTCCAACAATCTCTACATGTGACTGACGTCGTAACTAAGAAATATAGTAAGTACGCTATTCAGACATACCTGTTAAAATAACCATGACATCTTTGCGGGTTAGAACAAGCACCTCCCCAGTTGAAGACAATGATATTTTGCACTCATGAAGCCATTTATCTTTCCCATTCTGTTTGGTACTTGAATCTTCTTCAGGCCAATCCCATGCATCACCAACCCTGTCCACTTAACAATCAAAATACGATAAAAACATTTTCCTAAGCGATTAGAATATGGTTGAAAGTTAAGTTTATATTTTAAATTATTCATTTATTAAGTTTAAATTAAATACCGGGGCATAAGAATTACAAATTAATCTCCTTGAACAGATCTATGAATGGAGATTTTATAATAAGGATTTACCCACTTGGGTGGCTGCATAGTCTAAGGTGCTACACTTTCAATAGAATAGACTGCGGATAACAAGAAAATCAAGTTTCGAATCTCGGTTGGATATAGGGCCTACTTGGGGTAGTTTTTCCAAAATATCGAGTATGGGTAGTATATTATATAGCGGTGGACAGTAGACATACCAAAAAAAAAAGTTAATGTTAGCATGTGTTACATTTGACCTTGGCTTTATCCGAATAGTCAAGTACACTTGACTTGATGAAGACTTGATAAATTTACACTTTACACACACTTGAGATCGAAAATTGCAACAGACTTTTCGAATGGCAAACTACCCTTTACATGCCCCTGAGTCTGCAGTGCTGCTTCCTACCAGTGATCTTAGAAACTATTTAAAATTTCATCTATTGGCAGGGAATGAAAACGAATACAACATTTTAATATCCATTCCTACTTCTTTTCACTAGACATTTCCAACACAACACAAAAACACTACTACAAAAGCAGTACCGGTATAGTTAAAATA
Source organism: Timema genevievae (assembly GCA_902155825.1). Classification (NCBI taxonomy): domain Eukaryota; kingdom Metazoa; phylum Arthropoda; class Insecta; order Phasmatodea; family Timematidae; genus Timema; species Timema genevievae. Next base: position 4,250 of record CABFWO010003150.1, on the reverse strand, counting down.
CTTTATCACAGATAACAGATCACACATCACAGATCACATTACTCTAGCAGACGAAAAATTAAACAGTTGCCAGTCATACTACGCATCGACGGTGTGTCAAGGGTAACTTGCCGGCACCCTCGGTCTCAAGGGCTTGTGCAGGGTGCATCGGAACACTTAGTGACTATTCGGACGATTCTACACTTGATCACGTGATTGCCAATGCAACTATCGAGTGAGCGTCAAGGGTCGATGGCGCGTGAAGTAGACTATTCGGATACAGCCCTTGTTTTCTCTCAGTTATAGTATTGTTTGTGCTCTAATAATGTGGAGTTGCTTATGTATATTAGTTAGATAGTATAGTGTATATAATATACCTTGACATTAAATAATTATTTGTATCTAGATGACAAATCTTATACCATTCAAGACACTACGCCATATGTTTAATGTACACGTTATCCATTGCCCTAATAAACCCTTCTTTGTTTTAAATTGATACAATCCATTAAAGCATTTTTTTCATGTTTTCATATTTGTCAACAACTATAGTAGATATTAGCCCCCTTTATACTCTAGGAAAGCAGATTGCATAAAATAGGGCTCAGATCAAAATTGTTCTGAAGGTTAAAAAAATCATGCAAATAGTAACAAAAGAACTTACCACCTGAGTTACGGTCCGATGGGAACAAGTATCTTTTTACGATATCAACATCCACAAAATCTGCAAATAGCTGAATTTGACAAGACATTACTAATTTTCTGTTGAAGCCATTTAGATTTTAGGTACTGGGCTTAACTTTTCCACATCAACAACTATCTACCCGTTTATAGCCAACATGAAAACGAAAAGAAACTAGTTGAAAAAGATAATCCAGAAAAGGATCATAGATCGACCAAAATCAAAGGTGCTCTATTGAAATAAATGACAAAATGTGTGCATTGAACCATATGTCTCGAGATCCTACATATGTTTCTCTATCTAACCATATAGGTGTGCCCCTAACTTGTTTATTCTGTTGCAAAATCATTGTCATTGCTCGATTAAGCATAAAGAACCATAAACGTGTGTCCCTGACTGCCAGGAAAGAGAAAAGGGGAGGCTTGCACCGTCGCTACCACACGCCCTACCTCTGTGACACGGAAGTCATGGGTTACCTTTCACTCCCTCTCATGGCTGTCTCAAGGGGACACCACCTAGGCTTTACCAAGTACTGTTCTAAATCTTAATATTTAGAAGGGAAAGTTAAACCACATCAGGAGTCCAGTAGTGGGTTAAAGTAAAAAGCACGTGGCGTTCACTTAGATAGAGCTGAAGCTACTGTCAGTAACAGAAATGATGTCCCAGAGCTTCCACTTTGGGAAGCCTCAGAATTCCTTATGGTGAGATCTTCCTGTACGCGAGGACTTCTGATACTTATGGCACGATTTGTTTCTTGAAACCTAAACATCATCACATCGACCTCTTTTCAATAGTGACACGGATACATTTTTATAAGATTATTTCCGGCAGACGTTCACAACATGTCCACCTTTGTCCAGGTGGTGACGCTGACCCCCCCACTGCCACGTGGCTTCTTTCGAGCCAATTTTCCTCCCCCCTCTAACTTTTGGAGTTGGCGAGAAGAAAATAAAAACTAAACAAAATCAATTGACTTGTGAACAGCTACGTCTAGACTATGTTTTCACAGTTTCCGATATGTGGCAGAAGCTCGCAGTTGAAAAATAATTGACCGGGAAGAACAGCTGATTATGGAAACCTTGAGTTTGAACTAAACTTTGACCGTTTAGCTATACCAACTGGCTAGATTACGGCGCGTGCAAAACAGCCACATTTACATTAATTTGAATGTTTTGTTCAAAAATCCATATCATCAGCTCGATTAAGCCGGAGTGAAAAAATATCTAGACTCTAGGTTACATGGTTAGTCAGATGACGCCTACATCTATAAAACCACCAATTTGTAATTTTTACACTGGAGCGCCTTAAAAGTAATCCTAATTTGAATGTTCTGTGTGTCATCAGTTCAATTAGGCTGGTGTGCAAACGATATTTAGAGTCTAAGGACATGCACAAAAGTTCTACTTTGTGGTTTTGACACAAATTCTGGTGTTTACGCTGGGACATCTTAAACTTAAACCCAACTGTTCTGTTCAAAAAAATCCGTGTGTACACAATATGTAAGGACTAGAAGAATGCACACATAAACGGTTTGATAAAGAAAGGAAGCCTCTATTTATAAAAGCTATGTTTTGTAGTTTTGGCGTATATTTTGGTTTGGAATCTCTGATTTGGGCGCTTAAAATTGAATATACTACTCATTTGCAAGCTCTATTTAAAATCTATGACATCTGGAATGCCTTAAAATTTAGTCTAATTTGAAATAAAATTGTATTTTAACTATACATTTATTAAATAAATTATTTTAATATTTCTTTAATGTTTTATTTGTTCGTTGCTTTCGTTTTACGTTTCATAGAATTCATTATTTATTTGGCTACTATATTAGTAGGTTGGAACTTTGCGCGCTACCTAAGCCATTGATCTCTACAATATAACTGGATGGACATATACATATATATTGCCAAGGACAAAAGCGTGACGTTCAAGTTTATCGTCTGCTACACTGATGGGGGGAAAGATTTAACTGTTTCTTTCAATGCCCTTATGCGAAAACATGTCTCTGATGAATAAAAGTGCTATTGTTTGAAAATATGGAAGTATTATACCACACTTTCCTGAAGAAACATTTACATTCAAGGATAACAATTCAGTTTTACAGCTAATAATGTACAAATACGAATCAAAACCTTAACATATTTAAATATGTTGTTATCATCAATGTTGTTTACAGTCTGCCAAGACTACACATACATTTAAAGTTAGTTATTAGCTTGTATATTAGTTTCAGAAACCATGTTATATTGAAAGTTCAATAAATAAAATGAATAAGGTATTATAAAACTTTATTAAATTTGTTTGAATGACAAACTTTGTATAGTTGTCATACATTCAAACTATCACTTAGGTTTTAGGCTTGTGGAAAGTATTATTATAATAGCTTTTTTTTAGAAAGTTGGCTCATATCTTTCAGAAACCATATTATGTTGAAAGTTCGATAACTATAATGAAACAAGTTAGCTAAAAACTGTATTACATTTGTTTGAATGACATACTTTATGTAGAATTCTTACGTTCAAATGATAAATTAGGTTATAGGCTTGTAGGAAGTACAGTATCTACTAAACCCTGATTTCAATAATGATCCCAATCTGTAAGGCTTTATTTCGTACCAGAATACTATCATATATATATATATATATATGCTATTTTGGTAGGATAATTAGCCATTTAGAACGGAAGTAGAAATTACCTTCTGGAAGGTCTTTTATCCTAACTAAACACTACCATAGAGTAGGATTCTGGTACGAGATAAAGGCTTACAAGCGAGCGTCCTTCAAAAATCATCGTATATATTAGGCTACATCAACTTATTTAAAGAAAAAACTAACCAGTTTCGAACTTTGATATGGTCTTCAAAGCTTTTACTAACATATTTATTTAATTTAACTACTTACACATTGATATATCTCATATATTCAATCAAATTAATAAACGGTGTCAAAATGCCACATTACCTTGTATGGGTGTGAGAGAGAAAGAGATACCCGAAAGTTTTCTTCTCTCTTACACAATGGCTTGCAGACGACGGCTCGAAAATTTAACCACAGATGTCCATCTAGTTATATTATAGAGATCAATGACCTAAACTCAATAGAATAATCGGTTGTGTGGATAGGTTCAGCTTCGTTAATTGGATTTATTAAATTGCAGCATTTCTGTGTTTGAATATAGAGATGTGAGCTTACAAACTAATAGTGTTTAATTTTACCTCAGGCAAACTATTAAAATGGATAAATGAATGCTCATTTCAGTGAAATGTATATTTTTTAATTGTTCCCAACTTTCAACGCATCTATTCCGCTTAGGGAAAGTTTTTTTCTCCAACATATCGAAGTATTTATCATTTGATCATTGATCTCTATAATAAAACTGGATGGACATCTGTGGCTGAAATTTTCGAGCTGTCGTCTGCATACCATTGTTTAAGAGAGAAGAAAACTTTCGGGTATTTCTTTCTCTCCTACACCCATACAAGACAATGTAGCAATTTGACATCGTTCATTAATTTGATTGAATATATGAGATACATCAATGTTTGAATGGTTAAGTTAAATAAATATGTTAGTTAAAGCTTTGAAGAGCATAT
>CABFWO010003149.1:50784-95899 GCA_902155825.1 Timema genevievae | reverse complement strand
CAAACATTCCGTATCATCATAATTGACGCCCAATCGCGGGGAAATTATAAGTCAAATAAACCGTAACATAAATAATTGGCGCTCGATCACGGGGCTATAAAAATCAATTATATCTCAATAATACCAAACCACCTTAACTGTCGCCCAACGCGCGACCGTAATACCATAATTGGCGCTCAATCACGGAGCTATAAATACCAATTATATCTCAAACATTCCATATCATAATAATTGGCGCCCAACGTGGGGCGAAACATTCCATATCATCATAATTGGCGCCCAATCGCGGGGCAATTATATGTGAATAATTCCATATCACAATAACGTCTTATACAATATAGAATGGTTGCAAAGCTGGCTTCTCTGTAACAAGCAGACACAGGTAAGTTGGGCTCTAAGCGTTGGGGAATATTATGTACTATATTAAAACACAAGCTTGCTAGGTAAATTCACAAATTAGAGGCATAGGGGTAGTTGTAAACTGTAATGCATTTAACTACATTTTGTTTTCAGATCCTTCTATGAAATACTTTTTAAAAACAATATGTTTCAGCGGAGCAATGTTTGGTTTGATCGTATCGACATTTCACCTAGAGTTCCTGAACACCTAGAAACTGTAGACAGCATGGCAAGAGAATTAGTAACTTTAATTCAACAGGAAGTGAGTTCAGGGGTCCCACTTAGCAGAATTATTGTGGGTAAGTGGCGTGTGAAAACTTTGTGGTTACAAAGTCGAATCCCAGGTATAAGTAAACAGGGTCTAATAAAACATGTTATCCAATAGGTAGTATTATATTTTTGAAACCGATTCCTTAAGAAGGATTTAAATTTTAGTATGGCCACCTTATTCTTTAGCACTTAGTCACCAGACTCACTAGTTCTCAAGCAACCTAATTATCAGTGGCTTATTCTCTGGGTATGCTAGTATGTTTCTGGAAAACAGAAAATTCAGTAAAATCTTAAGTTATTGGAATTTTCAGATATCTTTGTGATGATTTGCAAAATACAAAGAAACACTAGCATACACATTTAAGGGTCCCACTATTAATATTATACATGACTAAGGACTGTATTCAAAAACTTGACTAAGTGGGTGCTTTGTTGACACTAGCATGGGTTTGCTTACGTCATTATATATTAAAAGGTGGAGCGATATTGTGCTCGGGATCATACTATTGGTCCACTAGAATTCACTATATGTTCTTTTATACTACCCTTAGTGATTAATTAATTTGTAAAACCAATTTTACAAATTGAAATACTGATATTTTAAAAAGTTACAATTACTAAATTAAAACATACATGACATTTGTAATAGTTTATTCATAACTTTGTAATATAAAATAATACAGATTTTTTTGTATAGAAAATTTGGTAAAGTCATGGAATATCAAAACTTAAAAAACAGATCAACCCAGAGGTGGACTTAGAACTTCAGCCACTCTAGGCTCCGTATAATTTTCCTGCTGGTTTTGACTTGACTTAATTATAAACGAACAGAACATGACAGTATTTCAAACAGTTTTTATTTAAGAATAATACTAATGACATAATATTGTACATATACCTATAAAATGACACATCTAGATTTTTGACCAAATGCATGAATAAGATCATAGTTTGACAATTTCAACAAGTGTGACTCAATGCCTAATACAGAAAGAGCGTTTAATGCATCCTCATTCATTTTATGATCCTAACCAAAGATTTAAGGTTATTGCTAGGCACTAAAATATCTTTAAAAGCAATATCTTAGCTAACCTGTTTAGTGATAATAAAAACTTAACATATAATCCAAGCTGGATTGTAGCTTGGATGTGGTTGATAAATGTTTTTAAAATAATGCTGAACACATCAAAACACTTAATGAATAAAACATGGCCAATGTACAAATGTAAATATTTGGATTAGACAAAGCTTGGAAAGCACCGAGATAGTACTGACAATGTGATTATATGTAAATCAACCTTTAATGTATGGGTTGGGCATGAGGAGGTTAGCTAGAAACAAGTTGGTGACCTGGTGGTCTAGGGGTAAGGTGTCAGACTTCTGTGTTGGGGGTCTGGGGCTCAATCCCCGGTCCCGGCACTGATTTATCTTATTGCCAAACCCTTCCTTCACCTCTGACAAGATGTGTATTAATCACAACTTGTGAATGTGAGGAATGCCAGGCCTCCACCGTGGTTCGGATTCCACGTTAAACTGTAGGTCCTACATTTCATCTCACAATCACCCTACCAGTACACATTAATGTAAGTGCGTACAACCTGAACGGGTAGTAAGACGCGGTGCTAATAATAATAATAGAAAACAGTTACCAACCTTTCTATGGTAAGAGAACGTTGGAAAAACCAGTTGTAAAACCATTCCAAAGTGCACCCAGCTAAGCACCAACAGTTTTGGTAGTAGTGTTTACTAAGTTTGAAAAACATTAAACATTAAAACAATAAATTTTAACCAACCTATGAAACTATTTTGATAAAATTATTTTATGAAGTAAGTACTCCAAATATTGAAAGATTTTTTATAAATTAACATATATTTTAAATGTGCAAACAAAGTGTGCGGAGTGAAAGTCAACCAGAGGCAGAAACGTTAAACATCCATTTTCAAATATGAACCAGCCTAAAACTTTTACCTCTTTGTTTAATATCATGACAAGTCAAGGTATGTTACCAAGAAAAGCTTGGTAATGCTATGTTTAGTGATACCCAATGGTATTATTTTTAATTTGACTTGCCAAGTTATAAATAAATACGTATATACATTTTTTAGGAGGTTTCTCTATGGGCGGAGCCATGGCACTTCACCTGGGTTACAGGTTCCTGCCACAGCTAGCTGGGGTGTTTGCCCTCTCTTCCTTCCTCAATGAGAAGTCTGCAATATATGAGGTATGTACTTAGAGGTTTTCGTATTCCATTAATACCAGGGCCGGCTGGATCCATGTGGGAAAATGGTAGGATAAGGGGGAAATCCTTGCCCTCACATGGTTAGGAGACGGACGAAAAAATAGGAATTAGAGTAGATTGATGGAAAAGACGTCATGAAAAGAGCCAGGCGAGGGAACAAGAATTTATAATATAGCAGTAAAGTTAAGATTGAGGTATTGCAAAGATTGTTAAGGGTAACTGGCAGTGTCAATTTCGCATCTAATAAAGACATTGCTCAGGACAACTCTGGTGGAAAGCAGACTTGTTGGATTGGATCTTCTTCATGTTCCCACAACATAATTTTAGACCAGCAATAAGTAATTGAGTGGTTTGCCAAAATGAGCAAAAACAGATTGATTGTATAAATAACATGTAGCATATATTTAAGAAATATTATAAAAAATTTATCATAAAAATAATTATTTATTTCCATTTATTTATCTCTTTCTTCCAGGAGTCTAGAGTGGCCTTAAAACACCACTTTTGAGGGTTAAATAAATTTTAAAAAATCCCTATACTAGGTATCGGTATGAGTCCTTCCTCCCCAAAATTGATCCCTAGATCCGCCCTTGACCATTGCATAACATATTTGTAAATGCCAAGTTTCTCTCAAATTTTGTAAAAGTTGTACCCAACTATCGACCACATTTTGGCAGACATCGAAATTAGTACCTACACGACATCTTTTATCTTCTGCGCCCACGTCACACCATCTATTTCCTCGCACTTATTTAACCGCCATTATTTAACAAATGTTGAATGTTCTCACCACCAGTAAAAAGAGTACCAATATTTCTCTTTCTACGTAAAAATATATTTATCCTACAGATAGCTATCCAGCAGATAAATTCAGTTCATGAAATGCATAAAATATTAAAGTGGCTGATAATCTTTAACTGGTAGCTAACTTTAAACTCCCGATAGCAATATTTAGCCCGTAGTCATAAGACCGGCCCTTAATGTTTCACTTTTTCGTATACAACATTTAGTCATGTTTTACATGGCCCACCCCCTTCCTTTTTATTCATACATTTTACATTCATTTATTTGCTTCGTCACTCAATCCACTTTCACCCTCTCATTTACCCGTCTGTCGATTTCACCATCTATCCTTCCATTTTTGCAGAACATTCTGCCCAGACATACAAAATTATCACTTGTTCTAACAGATTTATACTGTACTAATTTGATAATCATTTCCTGATCCCTCCTTATCAAAAACCATACCTTAGTTTTGGAGACATTCATACAAAGATCCATCCTGCCGCCACATTCAAACAATTTAATGCATTCTGTAAGTCCCTTTCATTCTCAGCCATTAATACGGCATAATATGCATATAACAGCTCGCTCACATTCACAGTGTCCATTTGTAAATCAACAGCTTCCTCACAAGCATCCCTCATACACTTATCCATGAAAATACTAAACAACCAAGGCGGACACGATACAACCTGTTTAACACCCTATTCAACCATCGACAAACCATTCGCTCAAAGCTCCAGCAACCCTAACACGCTCTTTACTTCTATCATACACCGCCATAGTTGCATATACCCACGCATACACATCATACTCTCTAAGAACAATATTTGGTCTATGCAACCTCTACCTGGCTTGAAACCACATTGCATTCCCCAAATTTTGTCCTCAGTTTTTTCACGAACCCTTCAATTAAAACTCTTCCCAAAAACTTTGACTAGAAAACTCAACAAACTAATTTCCCTATAATTCTTACATTCACTCTTACTGCCTTTGCATTTATACAAAGGAAAAATGACAGAATTCTTCCAGTCATTATGTTTGAAATCCCAGCACACAAAGTGAACAACTCACACAATCTCATACGTAGTATTATGCCCCCCATACATAAGCATTTCACTTGTGATCCTGTCTATGCCCGCAACTTTGCCATTATTTAACACTTTCATAGCTTTTAACACTTTAGCCTTATTAATTCTTTCACTCATCATAACATTTTCCCTATTTGCTGCCACTTTCTTTACATTTTCACCATACAATTGCTCAAAATACTCCCCCCATCACTCTTGTATACCGTTTTCATTCCAAATCATCTCACCGCGCTCATTCTGAATGCCATAAGTCTTTCCTTGCACTCCTTGTTTCGTTCTCTTTAGTTTAAATTATGGGTTTGGGGGTCTGGTTACTAAGTTTTCCCCATAATTATGTTGGACCAAACCAGCTCTAAAAACCTATTCCAAATCTGAAATTGATTATTATTTTTTAAATCTCCCTGTCTTTAATTTCCTTAGCTCTTATATCATCATGACCTTATGTTCAAAATGTGTTTTATGTGTGTTAGTGTTTTGTGCCATCACTGAGGTCAGTGTTTTTGTTATCCTTCCTCTACTTTTAACCACGATTCAACCCATTTATCTATTCCAAATATTTTAATTATTATTTCAAATATACCTTGTATTTTTATTTTATTTATAAATCGGACAAAATAATAAAAAGGGTTATACATGTCATAGGTCTTAGATAAAAAAAAACCTGTTTAAACACTTGCAGGGCTTACTAAGTTTAATATTGTTCTTGTTGTAAAGTTGTTATAAAGTCTATAGTAATCAATTTGTAACTTCCTTTAGGTTTTATCTAGAAGAACCATTGAGGCAAAGCAGCCGAACCTTCCACCCTTGTTTATGTGCCACGGTGACAGGGACACGCTGGTGCCCATAAAGTGGGGTCGGGAGACTTGTGATAAACTCAGCAAGTTGGGGTTGGACACCCAGTTTCATAAAGTTACCAACGCTCTGCATGAGTTGAAGAGAACAGAACTAAAACAATTATACGACTGGGTGAAGACTAGACTACCTCCGACACAGGATGACCTTTAGCAGGCAGAGAAATAACATATTTTTACAAATATTAAGAAACTGGGAAGTTATCCATGTTTAGTTTAATAAATAGATGTTTTATTAATGATAAAGAATGAGAAACATGTTTAGAACAAATCAAAGGACTCTTTGTTTACATATATATTATCTCTCTTTATACCCCTATGTGTTTTCTTTTTTTTTTGTTTACTGAATCAAAGTGCATGTGATAGAATGAAATCTTTCTTTGACAGTAACAGGTGACTTTCTTGAAGAGGCGACCATTGCCCCTCTTTTTCATTTGGCAAAAGTGTGAATTGTATTGCTCAATTTATTAAAGCTATATTTTTTTCCAAGAAATACCTTAAAAGTGAAAAAAAGATTTACCTAAAGAGATAAAGCACATAAAAAAAAAGTTATACCTCAAAATAGGATGAAATTGTAGCTTTGGCTTGTACTTTTGATAATGTATCTAAGTATAATGAAAAAAAATTGAAAATGTATTACAAAATTAATTCATCCTTTGTCCTTTAAAATATTTACACATGCATATACATATTGATATGTAAAAAATAAGAAAGTGCAAAGCTTCAACAAATTTGACTTTTTCTGAAAAAAAAAAAAAAAAAAGTTTAATTTTATTTGTACTTGGGCAACTACAAATATTTTTCCAAAAATATACTAACTCCTTCAGTGTCGGGTATTTTGTGAATTTCGTATTTACATAATATCTTTTTTTTAATGAATTTAGGTGGTTACTAATTCTTTTTTTGGTTGAATCTAGAGTGAATTTGAATGGCATGTCAAAGTGTTAAATTAAAATAAACCTTTACCCCTTTTAGCATATTTTGTAATAAAAAAGCATAGCACCAAAATCCCACCATGTAATAATGGAAATTTTTATAAATATATTAGTTTTGATATCAAACTCTGCAAATATTTTGCAACCTGTCTGATATGGGTACATTTTTTATTATCTTTCATTTTGGTTAGAAGTAATTTTTATGTAAAGTTTATTTTAAGGAAATATTTTAGATTTTGTGCAGTTAGCCAATTTTACCCCTCCTCCATCTCTTTTATGCTGCATGGTCTCCTAAACAAAATGATACAACTCACTATATCTTCTCAATAAAATTCACAAGGAAATAAAAATAATAAAAATACTAACTTAAAATGTACCTAGTTGCTTCTTCACGTTTATTACCCCCTCGACAGTAGTCATTTGGTCCATGGCAGCCAGTATTCTCGGTAGAGCAGTAGAGATCTCGTCGGGGGGAAGGGGAAATCAAGGACAGATCAAATCATAAGGTTGCTGAACTGCGTTATTTGTTGTGTAATTTTGTACCCTCTTTTCTTGATGACACTGGCAAAATTAACCATAAAGAATGCTTGTGGAGTCTGACAATTAAAGACAAAGAAAAATTGTAATCGTTGATGACTTGCATTGTATTAATAAAGGTTGAAATAGTTACAGTGTCTAGAATTAATTTTTAAGAAAAGTGTATTTGAGTTATAATTTACATATAAGAAATAATTACAACATCCAAAACTACTAGAGGGATGATGTGCTAAAGTAAAGAATGTACACTATATAAAATCAAGATCACATTATGTCCAAACTTCCTTTAGGCGTGCTCAATTTAACAAGTAACCGTTATACCAATCACTCTCGAACCACATAATGAACATGAAATATTAAGGTAAGTTGTTATTAAAGCCACCATGGTGGACCCTTTTTCTCCCATAAACTCTTCATCATAACAAAACGTTTGTTAAACCAAACTTAGAAGAGTAGCACATCCAATAGGTACCAGTATCACCATGGAAACGTTTCCACCCCACTTTACTAGTATCTCTTACATTCAATATCCATGTTTCTGCTGCATTTGTGACAGTGGGTACAGAAAAGTACACCCTGTACAACACTTCCTTGAACTTCAAGGGCACTTCTCTTCTCTATAGCAGATCTCTTACACACCTATATAACAACTCTCCCTGATGTCCTCTTCTCATCCCGTCCTCTCTAATTCCACCTTTGGCCTTAATCAAGCTTCCAAGATATTTTATGTTTTGTATTTTTCTCAGCTCTATTCCATCTAAACTTCTAGCTTTACTGGGCCTTATCCTCTTCCTTGTCATTTTCATTCTACCATGATAAATTTCATTCCACTCTCTTTCACTTCCTCAGTCTATTCATGTAGCTGCTCCTGCACATCCTTTTCTACTGCCCCATAATATTAAGTAATCAGCAAACATCATGGCTTTCATTCTTACCTTTCCGAGTTTTCCTGCCACTTTATTCATGACCATTTCCATTACAAAAGAGAGCACTCCCCTGCATCACTAATTTTTTTAAAATTTGGAATCACTGTCCTCTCATTCGCCATCTTAACACAACTTCTGTTATCCTCATACATGCTTTTCACTCTCCTTACAAGTCCTCTCTCCACTTCGGCCTCCTCCATCGTTTTCCAAACTTTATTTTTATCCACGCTATCATAAGCCTTTTCCACATTTATAAATACCATTACCAAGTCTTTCCCAAATTCATACCTTCTTTTTGTCAACTGTTGTATGGCAAAGATTAAGTCTATCGTAGACCTCTGTTCCATTAATCTGTGCTGTTCCTCTCTCCACCTTCCTTTCATTTTATTTCTTATTCTCTTTTCCAGTATCATCTCTCTCATATATTTTTGTATAGTGGCACATCAGAATACCCATACAATTTGTACACCTCTTCCTGTCTCCTTTTTTTAAAAAATAGGTATTATTACTCCCTTTTTTCAGGTTTCCAGTAACTTGTTCTCCTTCCAAATCACGCCCAGCATTCTGTATCACCATTGTATACCTTCTCTTGCAGCTCCTATCATTCCAATAGTCAGTCATACACACTCAGTGTGTTGCTTTGTTTAATTTTCTTTAATGTGTCCTCCACCTCTTTCCTCCTCTTCTGATATTTCTTCCTGCTCCTATATTTCACTATCCCTTTCTTCTTACAGGTTGAACATCTTCTCAAAATATTTCATCCACAATTCCTTTTCTTCCTTTACTGTCTTTGGCGTTCTTCCTTCTTCAGCCATCATTTTAACTTTTTGTCTTTTCTCTCTTTTCTGTCTTTACAACACCGTCTTACTTCCTTCCACATCCTGTTCCAGCAACTCTGTCCATTTTCACATCCAATCCTCCCTAGCTTCCTGGGCCACTCACTTTGCTCTTTTCTTCTTCTCCCTATATTTGTTCTCTTATTTCCTCATTTCTATTCCAAAAACTCCTTCTGAATGCTTTATTCTCCTCCTCCATTGCCTCCATCTTTCTACCAGGGTGTCTCCTTCCATTTCCTCTTATCACTTGTCCTCCCACATAACTCCTTTGCACAAACTGTTCCTAAACCTTTCCCTTTCTGCCTCTACACTTTGCAGCTCATCTTTGGGCATTTAGTTTCTTGCCTTTCTTAAGTACAGCTCTTTTTCTTCTTCATTTTTTAGCCTCCACGTCCTTATTCTTCTTTCTTGTCGTACTACCTTCCACCTACATTCCCATCCCTTTATGTCTGTCAACAACAACCTGTGGTCATTATCTAAGGACATATTTGGTATTACCTTGATTTTTATGGTCTGCCTTTTCATTTCTTTATCCATGAGATAGTAGTCTATCACCAATATAAAATATATAGCCAACAAATCCAAAGTAGAGTGGAGTTTTTGTAAGTTGGTCGGGGCCCTGAAAATGTCGTCTACCCCTGCCTTAAAGAATTTTTACCATCAATACAAGTCACTCCATCCATATTGACCTTCACTTACCTCGACCAGAATCTTTTATTCAACTAATTAAATTAGTGGGGACAAATTTAATAGCAACAAAATGGCTTATAAGAAGTTAAGGACAGTTCAAAACCTTACGGACAATTTTTTATTTTACCATCCAAGGGGATTAAAAAATATTATATATGAGTGTTGTTTCCTTACAAACAATAGTTTTTTTTTGTAGTGGTAAGAAAGTATTTACCAGCTATATTGGATGCAAAATGAACTTGCAATCACCTTACCAGAATATAATCAAAGCACGAAGATACAAAAGGAATCAGTTTATATCTCAAATTAATACAAACTGTGAACTTATTTTAAAATGATCTATAACAGATCAAATTTTGGATGGCCTTTTGTTGTTGTCCGATGCTAGAAAAGGCGTCTGTTGTTGTGAAACAGTTTTTAATAGCCTATTTAAGTGAAATACAATTTGTTGCATATGGGGGATAGTACAGAAATGAGTGATAGGTTTTAACACAATAAAAATTATATGATTCACACATTATATTGCTGCCGCTTGAAAGAGAGGTAATGGCTGCCTTTATAAGAAAATGTATCACCAGTGGTCAATCAATTGACCTGTTTAAGTCCAAAAGAATGCATCAAGAGGAAGTTTGAAATACACAATACAACTTTACATATAAGAGGAAATTGGTAAACAAATAGGACATATAAAAGGAATGCTTAACTTAAAGGATATACACACGCAAAATTATTTTGCTTAAAATCATTTATATTATATAAAATATATTTTCCAAGCAACTTCATTAGAATCCTTAGATAATAAGGCAAAGCCCTACCATTTGAGCTAATATTTCAAACAATATAACATAAAATAATAACACTTTGTTAAAATTTAAATAAATATATTCATGAGTAAATCAAATTTTCGAATGAAAATTAGTAAATTTTTTCTAACTTAAATATAAGTGCTCCTAAAGTTATTTTGTGTAGCTAGCACACAAAGTTGTCTTAATTTTATTTAGACACACATATTAAAGTGAGAAAATGAATATTTTTTTTACATGGACCTTGTAATGAAAACTTCATAAATAAAGGGGGCAATTGTTCACGATTTAAAGTAGAACATGTGATTAATTTTAAAATGTCAAGTCATAATTTATTTAATAATTTTAAAAGGTTTAGATGAACCAACAAGAACAATTATTATTTGGTGATGTATGATATTATTTACAATTGTGTTAAAAATGGTCAAATAAAAGTTCTTTTAACCTAAAATTTAAAAATGTATCAGCAAAATTACTTTTAAAAATGTTACGAAACTATTCTCTCTTTTCATCACTAATAGGCTAATAGTGATTCCTTTCTATGATTGTGATTGGTTCACAATTTATAATTTGATTTTCAACTTGGTATTTAGAAAAATTAATTTTACTGTGGATTGTTTTAATTTCATGCTGGAGTACACTGTAGGAAATTGCCTCAGTTAAGAGGATTTTAGACTTATTCTTACGGGCACGAAGCCTCCTATCACAACGTAAGTTGAGAGATCTTGACCTGACATCAGACTTTGGTACACTGTTTTTATGTGAAATAACACAATCACTACTTTTCTTCTCGCACCTGCTACTGGTATTAACTTTAGCTGCTTGATATTCTCTAGGACTCCTACGCAGTCCTAACACAATGTGAGGATTAACTCCTTGATTTTCATTTATATCACTTGGAATCACAAGAGTTTTGTTATTTTGTCCATGTGATTGTGTGCCATTAACTTTAGTTATCGTAGGCTTTCCCTTTTGTAGGTTATATGGGGATTTCTGATCTAATTTGGTGGCATCCTTTTTGGTAGTTTTAACAGTTTTGTCATCAGAGGTTGAGCCAAGAATGTTGACGATTTTTATTTTTATAGGCACAGATTTATCACTTGCCAAAGCAACAGTACTTAAATGCCCACGTTTTGGTGATAAACTCACTTGTTCACTGCTCCCTAATTTATCAGAATCCTTAACATTGTTGTAACTCTGTTTAACTTCCACAAGTGTTTTTGGTGGGCAAATATCATCACTTTTCCATCTATGTTTGATAGATTTTGGAGCGGTATTGTTTCTTGAGCTACCTGGATGAGTAAACACAGATGTCATGTATTTACTTGTAAGAACTTCTCTACGGTCCAATAAAATGAAACATGGTACTGTCCTTACTTCGGATGCTGAAAATAAAACGAGATGTATTACAAACTTTATTTAAAAAACAAACTAATATAAAATGTCAAACACTTTAACACTTAACCCAAAAATGTTACTACTGGACAAAGAATGCTTTTTGAAGCAAACTATAATTAATACATATTAGAGTTCTTCAAGGAAGAGTATGAAAAGTGCAACATAGGAATAAACTTTAAAAAATAGAAAAAATACAAAATGGGAAATATACACTATATAATTATTAAGAAGACAAAATACATACTTGTTTTTAAAACTTGTGTTTGTCACACAGGTAGTTTTGTATAAGTTTTGCCTTTTTTTTAAAACAAAAATACTCGACAAATATTTTTTGTGTCAAAATAAGAAATACAATGAAAATGAGCATGTTAATTTCCTGATGTTAATGTGTATTTTATTTAAATAAACAAACTCAAATTGGGATTTTATCAATATTTATCTTGTTAATATCGCAGATGTGCCAAATTCTCTCTGTATTTTACTAATACTCCAACTCATAGGCAACACTGTCAGTATTTGTAGCTGTACTCTTTTGGGATTACAAGAATGAAACTTCTCTTTCAACTGGGAAATCATTTCATCAGCATGTGACATTGTTGAAGATTCACTATCACTTGAGTCAATAAATAAAGCAGTTTTAATAGCTCTATGTATTCTTTTGATCTTTGACGTTGGATATTTTACTTCACACAGTCTTTTTTTCTCAATTGTTGACTCTCCCATTGATTGTAAACTTAAGTTTAATAAACCAATTATTGCAAAATTCTCAGCAATGTCCCACTACCAATATTTATTTCAGCTGTATCAACAATGCAATCATTTTTTAAATTACAATCACTCCCAGAATTTTCTAATTTAAATAATTTTTTTCAATAATAATAAGAAGAAGAAGCATTAATAGCCAGAGCTATTATTTATGATTATTAGTGGGAATTACTCCATCTAGATATATTCTGAAAATTGAAAAATGACACCTGGACACGGGAATCGAACCCGGGACCTTTGGCTTGGTACGCCAATGCTCTAACCACTGAGCTGTCTAGGTGTTATTTTTTTTGCAGAAACTCCATCAAAGAGCATAAATGAAATAATATACAATGTAAGAGAAACATTGAGAAAAGAGGAACAAAAAGCACAATAATCAATTTCTGTTTTCAAAGAGCTGCATAAGAAAATATTTTTATTAGTACTATAACTTTACTATAATAAGTTATTTTGTATCTCAAATAATTGCGAAGATATGATCAAAATTGAAAATTTCTGCTTATGTAAAGTACTCATCATTTTCATGGGAAAATGAGAGTTGGCATTTTTTTTGTAATGTTGACTAATGTCTACATACAAAGTTAAATCAAAATCGTTAGTGCCGGCTTTGAGAAAATCGATTTTTTCTCTTTTTACTCTTCAATAAATTACCCTTAATTTTAAGGTTGGATATCTAATTCCAAAAAACCCTAGGGGGAAAGTTATGAATACCCTATATACAAAGTGTTAGCCCAATCGGTAAAATGGTTTTGGCTTTAGGTCGAGATACAAAGACAAAGGGCATAACAAAAATCACTTTTTCAGTTTAAGTGGGTTATGAAACGACGACATCTATCAAAATCTCAAGTTTGATTTTCTTTTATATAGTGAAAATAATTATATTGAATTGTATCAAAGAACAGTTCTAAACAAATTTGTCAAATAAAAAGTGTTGGTAATATAACATATTAAGATATTTTAATAAAACCAAGTAATAAAATATAAGAATAATATGGAAAGAGTTATAGTAAAATTACTTGAACTACAGATTAAGTGAATATAGAGTAAGTAAATATCAATTAATTTAACCAGCAGGGATTTGAGAAATTTTATATAAATGGAAAATATTTAGAAAAATATTTCATAATTTGTGTAATTAAAAAGGCAAAGTCTTATCAGGTGAAGAATAACGTCTTTTGTTTCTTGGGATCCAGATGGTTGAAGACCACTAATGGATTATTTCCAGATATTATGTACTCATTGAACTAGCAATATTATACAATGTTTTTAATCTGAAAAGTACCATACATAATTCACTCCCACCAAAATATTGTTTAGAGAAAGTGTAAATGAGAGGTAAAATGCTAACCGGCAAACAAATAGTATTATTTCTAACAAACATCACTTTCAATTTCAACATTTTAAACACATACTCATATTTATTGTGTATCGTGTCTTACATTTCAACCGGGTTATCCGCATATTGACTCAAAAATACTAGCAATGAGGAAGGTAGAATTTAAAGGAGATTGTACCCCAATTTGTGTTGATAAGGAGTGGAACACCAATAAAAAAAAACGTCGGTATGCAAGAACGAACCTGAGCGGGCCAGTACAGTAGTGTGAGTGAAGTCTTAGGGCCAGTTTCATAGTCAGATTTAGTACGCCTCAAGTGCGACGCTATACTAAATACAAGACGTCACCTACCTGAAATTGAATGGAATGGGCCAGTTTCATATGCGAAACTGGCCCATTCCATTTTGGTCTAGGTAGGTGTCGTCCTGTATTTAGTATCGACTCGCACTTTAGGCTCACTAAGTCTGACTATGAAACTGGCCCTTAGTGTCACAGTGTGAATGGGCCAGTGGTGCCGCAGTAGTGCGCCTGAGACTGCAATTCTGCGCCACTTGTTGGACAAATTACTGTGCTTGGCAAGCAAATCAACGCCACTGTCATTCTCCTCACACTGGCCCTCTCAGCTTCATTCTTGCATACCAGCCAAACACCTTCAGTTAGGGTTACCAGATCCACAAATTAAAAAGGAGGACAATCTATTCTGAAATCAACTTAAACGATAGACATTTAAAAATAAAACTATATTTAAGATGTAAACTTTTATTACGAAATAAAACATTACTGTCAACATTGAAATAATCTTATAACATAGTGTTAATACTACCTATGTAGGCATACTTTTCAGAAATGCCTATTTTAGACAAAAGTTTTTCGTTTCTTAACAGATCTCGATACAAATTCATGCAAGTCATATTCTTAAAATTGTATTGGGTGAGTATCAGGGCCTTCACTAACACCACATAAAGTCTATACCGCTCCTTGGATCTACTGAACATTTTTCAGTGGAAAAATCCTATCAACGTTTGCATTATAAGCAAAAATAAAATTTGCATATCTTAAGTAATTCCAAAAAGTAGTCGATATTGAGATACAGTTTAAAAAAATACCCTCCATTTTTCATCCAATCTATAATCTCAGAAGAACTTAATCCATATCTTTTCGAATTTGAGGATAGAAATCAGGCTGCAAGATTGGTCATATAGTTTTAAGACATCCATCATGGCATCTCTTTAGTTCAAGAACTCAATATACGGAATCATATCTTCGTATTTTTACTTTTCGTATTCTTTATGAACCATCCATTCCAATTCCAATTCCCTGTACTAGTTATGTTTTCATATTTATATCCTTTTTTTAACTCCACCCCTCCACTCCCTCTCTATTTTCTCTCTCGCTCACTCCAAGCACATCCACGTTCCTCTCCTACATTAAATCCACAATCTTATATATATATATATGCCATGTGCTGAAAAAATTCTGTGTTTAAAAATATATATATCTTCTTAATATATATAATTCTTCTGTATGTGTGTATGTCACTGAACTCCTCCTAAACGGCTGGATCAATTTTGATGAAATTTTTTGTGTGTGTTTGAGTGGGTCCGTGAATGGTTTGGATTCACTAATGGACCCGGTAGGTGACGCTGCAATTGGGTTCTACGATTTTTTTTATTTTTTAGGGAATTTTTTTGGGAGGAGTTTTTTTTTAGATTTTCTGCATCTAAACTCAAAATTTCTACCCTCCACCACCACCCCCAATATTTATAATAATGAATATAATATTAATAATTGACCGTTAAAAAATTATAAGTTCATCAATAAATGACCGTTAAAACCTTCTGAAAAGTTCATGAATAATTGAACTTCTGAGAATAATTCATACTTATGTTTTTTTCGATACAGCTGATATTTGTGTAGTTGTGGGCGAAATGCCAAAAATGAAAAGATGTTTTATTTTGTATGTTGTCTTGACAAACACTGAATTTATAATATTTGTGTTACTCACTAATTGGAGTTCATTGTGAATTTGTAATTGTGATGATAACATAGTATTTGTTTTATTATCGAAATCAATTATACCACCCAAACGAAAAGCCAACGTTCGGGCAGGACAACGTCAGGCGGGTCCGCTAGTATATATATATATATATAAAATTATATAATTGTTTGAGCACTCAGCACATGACTCATAAACAAACATAACATAAAACAACATAAATAGTTAGCCCTGCATAACCCAACATTAGTTCCAAGAACTTTAGTAACGAGTAGTAGGATAAACTTGGACACAAGTGTATTGTTTTATAACTTACAAGGGACAAAGTTAGTCTAGATTTTTGTCATATTTATGCTAGAAATAATCATATAGCAATAGAATCTTTAAACATTAAACAAGGCATACTGTTAACTTACACGTTTCGTGCATTGGTGCAGTACACAATGTCTCGGATCCATGTGGTAGTAGCCTCTTCAAGTTCTGTAATGTACAAAATAAACTAAAATAGGGCCAGCAAGAAAAATAAAACTTGTGAAAATATGAAGAGTCTAATATACCATACTAAGGAAAACATTTTATCAACATGAAAATAGTTTTCTTATTTATTAGTTTCTCTTTATAAAGAATGCATGAGGGTACAGCAGTATTTTTGGGATTACATTTTGCAATGTTAACTTCTTTTTTATTTTAAAAATTAAGAAAATAACTTAATTTTGTACGAGCTTGTCACAAGACAATAAGCGCTTTCAAATGCCACAAAAAAGTTAGAATTAAGAATATAATTCCTCTAAATCATTTTGGTTAGTCTAGGAATTTTGAAAATTATTTATTCAACTTGTTTTGAAATATGAAATATGTTGGGAACTTGTTCTTATTATTTAATAAAGCTGGAATTGAGATTTTTTTAAATCATGTATGTTTATTAACTATTACATTTACTAGCAACATACCCGCTTCGCTGGTTGCATAGTCTAAGGCTCTACTCTCTCAAAACATTAGACTGCTGATGACGAGGAGATCGTAGTTCGATCCAGATCAGGTGTTCTGAGGGTGGTTTTCCTAAACGTTTCCCACTCTCACTCAATGCAAACATGGGTACACCTCCTATAAATTCAACCTTCCTCGTTCCTAGCCCAATATGTAATCAGTACATAAGCATATTCTCTGAACGAATAGTATGACATGTACTTTAAAAAAAATACTACCAACATGTTATTATAAAATTTTATCTAGCATAATTTTAATGAAATTGACGCCATAAGGTGAAGAAATAATTGTGGATCATGAGTGTGTATTTCGAAGAAAGAGATCATATTTTCACTATTCAGCAAATATTATTAAAAAAAAGTGGGAATACAACATAACGGTTCATTCATTATACATAGATTTTAAAAAGGCCTATGATTCAGTTAAAAGAAACCAATTATTTGAAATTTTGGTTAAGTTTAGAACAGGCCTACATAAAAAAAACTTGTCAATCTAATTGAGGTATGTTTGATTGATAGATGTGGCGAGGTACAGTTGTATGTAAATTATTAGAAACTTTTGTAATACCGAATGGGTTGAAACAAGGAGATGGATATTTCCCATTACATTTAATCTAGCTTTAAAGTATGCTATTAGGGTATGTACGATAGTAGGGAAATCTATAGAGGTTGTGGCATCTCATCCTTCAAATGAATTTATTTAACAATGTTGTTTCTGACACTATAACTATGTCAAATATTCAAATTATACCTACTGCATTGGGTTTAAATATTAAAAAATATTGCTCACATCATCAGCCCTGTTTTTTTTAACCTCACTTCCCCCACCCCCCACAAGTGACAATATCTTTGATTCTTTATTTACTGAACTGACTGCCGTGGCTCAACGAATACTTTCAAAATGGACATAAAGAAGAGAGATGATGAAGAAGGGACTAGCCACAAATAATCAAAGATACAATCAAATTTTAAAAATTGTTATATTTTTATACATTTTACAGAAAGTCCAAGAAAGTTGAAAGCTATGAAATTGTAAAATGATGATAAATATTCACAAACCTTTTTTGGAGAGATTTGAGTTGCCTCACAATTCTTAGCGGTCAATGCTGGTGAGATTGTGGTCAATGGATTCAGATTATTGTAATGTTGAGTAATGCAATTTTGCCTTGGTAGATTATTTTTAAGGAGTTCATTCTGATATTTTGGCTGAACTAGATATTCTGATTTGTCCTGAGGTTTCAGTTTATCATCAAAAACTGGATTATACTTATATTCCAGTTCATTGTAATATTTAGATTTATTCACGCATTCCTATAAACAATTTAAAACACTTTACGATAATATTATATTCAAAATTAAATAGAATCACTTTACAATCTTAGATTAAAAATTTAATATAACTAGTATTCATGTAGGCTACTACAAAGTAGCAAAGCACTACTGATGGGAAATGCCAGATGTTCTTTAATTATTTATTGTTTGGCCCAAACAGACAAAGATTTATTTCATAAAGATAACTATTGGTATAAAAATATGAATCATCATAATGAAATGTAATGGACTTCTAAATTATTTGTAAATAATGCAAATGAATACCTTGAAAGCTTCCTTTTCTGGAATAGACGGAATCTTTCTTAGGGACGAATCATAAAACTGTACTTCTGTTTTTACAAATTCATTTTTAACTTTTGTGTCACACTCAACCTAGGGTTATAAATAAAAATATAAACACAATATATGAGTGAATAAACACATACAATAATTGCACGTGTGTATACACAGTAAAAATTTCAAAATATTGCAGTTTTTTAATACATTTCAAGTACACTTCCAGAGTGAGTGCCCGCCAATCGGGTATGGACTGTGGAACATTCAGAAGTGTGGTGAAGTAATTCACAAAATAAAATATGGAAAGTATATAAACAGTGTGAGAATACTTTTGTTTATAACTTTGAATAGACAATTATTTTTATTGGAGTTGTTCCGCTTAGTCGTTTTGTGCAAAATGGTTTATAGTCATATATTAAAAAACAAATAATTAGTAACCATTTTCCAATTATATCATTCAATAATAAAATAAAGAACATTATTTAAAACCAAAAATGGCTAAGAGAACACTAAATTTTGTCGTTTATATCATAGTATACCTCAGTTTTAGCTTCTGTGGTGCTGACTGACAGCTCACAGCTGACTTCTGACGGCTTTGAAAAGCTACCAGACCAAATTATGTATCCCTACGCCGAACCATATGGTCTGCAAAAAACATGTCTTTAGCAGTTGTCACTTTTGACAGTCAAAATTTAGGTATATACCTAAATGTTGACTGTCAGAAGTCAGCTGTGAGCTGTCAGTCAGCACCACAGAAGCTAAAACTGAGGTATAGTAGTGATAACTAGCAAATATTTCCAATTTAGTGCAGTGTGGACAGTCAGAGTTTATTGCTTGTCAATGTAACTATGCCAGAATTGACAGCATCAACCACAAAATAGTGTTTGGACCATTACAACAAACAAAAGTCCTCTTTTACTTAACCTAAACCATATTTTTTGGTAATAGCAATATCAGTGTAAGGTTGGGAAGAACAGGGTAACAAACCAATCCTCATCTAGCCTCCAAAATGGTAGGAAACAAAATGACTATTCAGCTATAGACCTACTGCGGCACGAGTATTCCTTCTCCGACTTAAATAAAACAGAAGGAAACAAGGGTTTATTTATTTTTAATTATAAGTCTAAAACAATCCTAATCCAAATTGTGGTTACAGCAAAGAAAATAAGTGAAAATGTTGGTATTCAAGCAAGACAAACTTGGTTAGAAAAAAAAAACGAAAATTAAAGCCTGGATAACAATGTTTTGGTGATATTTTAACTTATAGTGGTCCAGGGATAAAAAAATGTATTGAGCTTATTAACTGAAACAGGCATAAATATGCTTTAAACTCTTTTGTGTTAAGGTCAGAGCCAATACCAGTGTAGTGTTGAATATTGAACTCGGTGGAACTCCCCAACGGACCGCTATCTCACTAGACTACAGGAACAGAACTGGTTCCGAGGCTGACGTAGGAAGGTAATGAGTAGATCTGGACACAGTGGTGGCAGTTCAAAGAATCCCCGGTGGGGAATATTTCTCACCATTGAATTTTTTTAATTCAAACAGTGGGTATTTCAAATCATATTGGATAACTGGGTTAATTCTGGCATGGCCACCATAATGACCTTTTGACAAAGATGAATTCAGGGAAATGTGAGATGTGTCGAGAGTGGGTTAGTTGAATTAGATGACATTAGATCGTTAAGTGTGGCAACTAACAAGAGGGCCTTCATTTATCAAGTAGGGAGTGTGGCCCTTTTTATCAATTTAATTTTTTTATTACTACCAAAACCACTTAGTTGATATATTTCTTTAATAATCTCTTATTTGTGTAATATAATATATAATTTGTTTTAGATAAGTTTATTGGTTATCACCATCACCATCATGAAAATATTCTGAAAATTGAAAAATGACACCTGGACACGGGAATTGAACCCGGGACCTCTGGCTTAGTACACCAATGCTCTAACCACTGAGCTATCCAGGAATCGGTGGTCTGTAGTTATAATGGAGACCATCGGGCCGCCGTGTGAAAAGGGAGGATTTACAATATATTAACTACATTTCGAAGAAGTATTGTTTGCATAATTTGGTTGATCAAAGTTGAGTGCAATAATTACTTTTTTTAAATTTTGAGCCACAGACCACCAACATTTTGAAAACTATGTTCCGATATCAGAGATTTGTTTTTATAGGTGTATAGAAATTTGTATATTATGTTTAGCAAAATGTAACTTTTGAGTAGTCAATATTGTATTAACAAATGTTGGACCCTATTCCTAGTTGACCTGAACCGCACAAAATGTAAATATTTTCTTAGAGAAACACTTTGTGTACATCTTGAATTAAAAAATATTTTACTAATTTCACATTGTTGTTGTTTAGTCAAATGAATTTGAAGTAACCAAATGTTTATGTTGATTTTTTAGGTGCCCGTTCATGATACAGACACAAACACATTTGTTTAAAGTGAATATTAAAAATATTAAAAAGAAAGACTATACATTTATTTTCTCGATAAAACTATTTAAAAAAATAATTATTGCTTTATAGGAAAGTAGTTTACAGCGTTAATACCAGAGATTCCTTTCAAATGTCAAAGACACTATATCACCATATCCATCAAGGAAATTTTTTGTTGAAAATAAAATGTAGCTTTTACAAATACCAATTATAGGCACCAAGTGTATGTGGTGCTGGTAGTAGCAGAATCTTGAAACTCTTGCATCACGAAGGTGAATGCTAAAATACATAGCTAATCATAGCTTATTTATGTTCCAAATATGTTTAAATATGCTAATTTCAATACGAGTTAAGTTAATAGCATAACAATATGAAATAATAGTTGTTGTAATGTGGGATGTTCAAATCAAGATAAAAACACTAATAAATACATTACATTTGACATTTTCCTTGATAAGAATAAAGATAAGAAAAACATAGCAAGTGGGTTCAAATAGGCAACAGAAATAATATAGTAGATCTGTTACTATCTATATTTATCCAGATTCTTTCTCAAACATGAATTAAAACCAGAACAATGTAAAGAAATCGATCAATTTTAATAATTTTAGGCTATATTTGTAAACTAAACTCGGCATATATTAACCATGGTAGTTCCTAAAGTCCTATTCCTAGTCATTATGGCGCTTTAAAATTCTATCTTTGTACCTTGTATTTTTGATCAACCAATGACTAGCTCATCTCAGGTTTTGTTATTGCCGATTTGTAAATTTTTGTTCAGTGTGGAACAAATGGTTAATAATAAAAGAAAATCTATCATGATAACAAAGATATAAAAGTCAGCAATAACAAAACCTGAGATAAGCTAATCATAAGTTTGTCAAAATTACAAGGTACAAAGATGGAATTTCAACTAGTTCTTTAGGAATTTTGAATGTTAATATATGCAGAATTTAGTTTATTTTACAAATATAGCCAAAAACAATTGAAATATCAACCAAATCTAGGTTAGTTTAGGAATAGTTACATTTTAAGATTGTGTATTTTATATTACCTTACCACCATTGAATAAAAGACCTATAATTAATGTATTTGGTATAAAAGGTAGTGACAAGCTCTTATTGCAGAAAGTGCTATGTCATGTAATCAAAGTAAGAAGTCCCTACAAATGTGAAATGACAAATGTTATTTATTTATTTATCGTTTGGCTCATACGTACTAGACAAAGATTTACAAATAGGCAATAGAAAAAGACCTGATATGCTAATCATTAGTTTGTCAAAAATACAAGATAAAAAGATTAAATTTCCAAGTGCCATAGTGACTAGGAATCGTCCTTTAGGAACTATAAATGTTGACTAGGACTACTGAAATTGATTGGTTTCTTGATATAGTTCTTTGCTTTACTCATAAAATTTGAGAAAGAGTCAGGATAAATAGAGATAACAGAGCTGATATAATATTTATGTTGCGTATTGGAACTCATTTATCGTTTTTCGTCACTCCATTCCTATCAAGGAATCTATATCAAATGTTGTGTATTTATTAGTGTTTTTTTTATCGATTTGAAGATCCAACATTTACAACAACTCTTATTTCAAATTCTGATACATTTCTTTTTTTTTCTTTCAGAATTAACATCTCTAAACATTTTTGGAACATCAATAAGCTATGATAATATATTTGACAATCACCTTCATTTAAGTGTTTCAAGATCCATTCACGAACTGCGCCACATACATCAACACACTGTAATTATATTAAAATTATGAGAGTAAAATTAAACAAAAATTCTTAAAAATCAATACTTTCAGTAACTTCAAATTACAATAACAATTTTCATTTTTTATGTCATGCAATTTCTTATACTACTTTAAAAAAACATGGTTTATTAATTTTTTATTAAGTCAACTATTGGTATAAAAAATATAAATCATCATAATGAAATGTAATGGACTGCTAAATTATTTGTGAATAAGGCAAAGGATTACCTTGAAAACTTCCTTTTCTGGAATAAAAGTGAAAACTTCCTTTTCTGGAGTAAATGTGAACGCTTCCTTTTCTGGAGTAAATGTGAACGCTTCCTTTTCTGGAGTAAATGTGAACGCTTCCTTTTCTGGAGTAAATGTGTCTGGCATAGACACCATCTTTCTCAGGGACGAATCATAAAACTGTACGTCTGTTGTTACAATTTCATTTTTAAATTCTGTGTCACACTCAACCTAGAGTCATAAATAAAAATATAAACACACTATATGAGTGAATAAACATATACAATAAACTCACATGTGTTTGACGGCTGTCCTCGTGCCCTCATTATATAAACCTGATAGTATTTCCAAAATAAATAACTAAATCCCAAAATAAACAATAATAAATTAAAAGCACAAAAAATATATCCTAAGGGTACTCTTAAAACATGAACTCATCAAGAAACAGGCAAGAAATCGATTTAGGATGTTTACTCATAAGTAATATTAGTAGTATTAAGTAATAAGTAACTTAAGACTCACAATATAAAGTGAAAGGATATAATACACTGATGAATTAATAAAATGTTAAAAATTATTAAAAGGTTGAAATTGATATACTTTAATGTTCAAAAACCGATTAAACTGTGCTTTCAACAAGCATTAATATGTTTAAAGGTTTAAAAAATTTAAGTTTAAAAAATGTATCAATAATATCATCAACAACAATTATTAGACCATAAGTTGACGACAAGTCAAAAAAACATATACAACATATTAAAATATAATTAAAATATCTATATCAAAAATTGAGGATAGCACATAGTTTACATTCCAACACTGATGTTGAATAGTTAAATACAATTAACCTCGTAGGTATCTC
Organism: Timema genevievae; assembly: GCA_902155825.1. Classification (NCBI taxonomy): domain Eukaryota; kingdom Metazoa; phylum Arthropoda; class Insecta; order Phasmatodea; family Timematidae; genus Timema; species Timema genevievae. The sequence continues at coordinate 72,150 of CABFWO010003149.1, read as the reverse complement.
GTCTTTTCAAAGTGATACAAAAGAATGTAATTGTAAGGTCTTGTACTGTGATTAAAACTTTGGTAATTAATATAAGTTTAAGTATAGAATCTAGGTCTTATTCTTGTTTAGTCTCATTAAATTGAGAGCTTAACACCGAAATACCAAAGAAAAAACAAAAAATTATTATTTATATAAACTAAAACACACAAATAACATTAGTAAAAGTTCAAAATAGCATAAGAACAGGCTTAAGTAACTGTTTTAAGTTTAAACTGGCAGCATTTGGAGGGGCCTAATACTTAGGGGCAGAGTTCATGGGGGGGGTGGATCCAGAGCCCCTGAACAACCCTCTTCTGGTTACTTCACTGGAGTTTAATGTGCTATATTTTGTAAATTATTAAAATATATATTATTTCATAATATTATTGAAAACTGTATATTTAAATATATTAATTAAAGTATTTATTCATTAGCACTATTTAGGTTTTAGATACTAGTTTTTGAACAGTGTGAACCCATTTTTATATATTTACAATGTATTCTTTCAGCTTTTTTATTTAGCGGTGTAGCACCCATAGACATATTTTTAGATAAAAAGCCTGGGACAATCTTTTTAAAAGTTTAGACACTCGTAAAGAAGCTATCGGCCACTACTAAACAAATACCAGTACTAAATGAATTTACTACCAACACTGTGTTTAGACATTGATAGCGATTAAGTGAAAACTCATATGAGGCACCGATGAGGCAAAATTTTGAAACTTTTAGATGATAGAGTTGATAGTAAACACCCTACTATCACAATATATTTGGACAAAATAATAGTCAAATGTAATTTATTTAATAATGTTTTTATATCAATTTGAACATCCAACATTTACAAAATCTCTTATTTAAAATTGTAACACCTTTTATTTGATTTTTTTTTCCTTCGAAATTAACATATCTAAACAAAGTTTAAACATGTTTGTGACAAATATATGAGCAATGATTAGCGATGTGTTTCGGCAATCACCTTCATTCAAGTGTTTAAAGTTCCTGCCACTATCAGTGCTACATACATCTAGGCACAGTGCCTATATTAAAACTGTGTGACAAGAATTTATACAAAATATCACTGAAATGAACCATTTCAGTTAACTTCAAATCACAATCACAATTTTCATTTTTCTATGTCATACGATTTTGTACACTTCTTTAGAAAAAACTAATGGCTAATCCATTTTTTTACAAAGCCAATGTGGTATAAAAATAATGTCATATATAAATGTGATGGACTGTTAAATTTTTGTAAAGAGTGCAACTAAATACCTTGAAAACTTCCTTTTCTGGAGTAAATGTGAAAACTTCCTTTTCTGGAGTAAATGTGTCTGGAATAGACACCATTTTTCTCAGGGACGAATCATAAAACTGTACGTCTGTTGTTACAATTTCATTTTTAACTTCTGTGTTCCACTCAACCTAGAGTCATAAATAAAAATATAAACACACTATATGAGTGAATAAACATATACAATAAACTCACATGTGCAAACAAACACACAGTATACTTCAAAAACAAAAAATTCAAAATATTGCAGTTCTTTTCATACAATTGCAAGCGCACTCTCACAGTAATTGACCACAACGGGTGTTGACCGTGGGCCAAACAGAAGTGTCATGAAGTAATCCACAAAATAACATAGGGGAAGCATATAAATAATGTGAGATTAATTTTGTCCATAGCTTTGACTAGACAATTATTTTTATTGGAGTTGTTCCGCTTATTATTTTTTGTGCAAAATGGTTTATAATAGTATAATAAAAAAACAAATAGTAATCATTTTTCAAACTTTGTGTATCAATTTATTCGACAAAAATCATATCAATGAATAATAAAATAAAAAACATTATTTAAAACAAAAAATGTCCAACAGAACACTAAATAATGTATTCTATACCGTAGTAGTTTTAACTAGCAAATGTTTCCAATTTAGTAGTGTAGACCATCATAGTTTACTGCAACTATGCCAGCACATATACCATCTACCGCAAAATTGTGTTTGGACCATTACAGATAACATGAGGTCACTTTAACAAACCTAAACTACATTTTTTGAAAAAGTTGGATCAAAAATAAATATAGAAATATTAGTTGGGTAGAGCAGGGTAGCAAACCAATCTTCATCTATCCTTTAAAATGGTAGGAAACAAAATAATTATTCAGCTATAGACCTATTGCGGCACGAGTATACCTTCTCCGACTTGAATGAAACAGAAGGAAGCAAGGGTGTATTTAATTTCAATTGCAAATCTAAAACAATCCTAATATAAATTGTAGCAGAGCAAGGAAAAAAGTGAAAATGTAAGTATTCATACAAGACAAACTTGGTTATGACATCAGAAAGCTCTTAAATTATAGAATGGATAGTAATGAGTTAATGTTATTTTAACTTGAAGTGGCACAGGAAAAAAAGGCATTGCACTTTGTAACAGAAACAGGCATAGACACGATTCAAACTATGTTGTATTAAAGTCCAAGCCAAAACCAGTGTATAAAAATCCAGGGGTGTGTTCAGATACTCAAACATTTTCCCTTCACATTGTTTCCTTGTTAGCTAGATTACCTAGGGGATAAAAGAATTTACTATTATTTATGTAGTTTAAAGGCACTTCAGTACAAAGATTATTAGACCTAAGTTTTTAGGTGAATTCAAACACTTTATTATCCTTGCAATCAAGGATGGAAACAATGTACTCTCACAGGTCCTTGGTGAGGTGTTAGGCCCCGGGTACAAGAAGCTGAGAGTGTACCTTATATCAAATCCCTTGCAAAATCTCTGTAATGGTCTTTAACCACCTTGAAAGCCGAGTATAATATACAGTTATTTACCTTTCCTAGTTTAGTTTAATTACTTTGTTTCAATGTATGATCACTAGAACTTAAGCTAAAGAGTAGACCTTGGTCTTAAAACCAACAAATGAGTTACTAAATAGCTCTGTAGACATCAATCACATAATTATTAACTGGCTTGATCATGTGATACCCTTCAAGTAACATTCACTTAAAGTAAAAGACCTTCCAGGACATCTCTAACGTTAAATTAACTGAAAGTCAACGTTAGGTGACTGCATTGTGATCGCTTCCATTTAAAAATATGAGATCCTTTAAGTTAAGTTGATCGTGATCCCGGCATAAGTCAACTATTAGCCATTTTTAGAACAGTGTTTTACTACCCATTCAGGTTATCCGCTAAGAATTAGCTATTGTGACTGATGGTTGCATTTTGAACATTATGTTATTAGGAAGTAGAAGCCAGACTTATGTACCAATAATATCAACAGATGTGTGGTGAGCAGAAGCAGTAAACTCTATTCACGGTAGGAATTACTCTCTGAAAGGTCTTTTTTCTTACCAATATCCTACTATATATTTTTGGTAGGGAAAAAAGCCTTTCAGAAAACCATTCATACGCTGAACAGACTTTAACTGTTAAAATTTATTTGAAATGTTAATTTTTTTTTAAATTTATAACTAATAACTAAATAATTCCAGCTATTACATAAACATATAACGTTTAATCGTATTTACACAGGTTTATAAGACCCAAATTATTTTGTTTTGTAGTTTGATGTACCTATTTGATTTTTGTGTTTGATGCATGTGGATTTTGATGTAATTAAAAACATGAAAAATTAAAAAGGGCCTAAAACAAATCAAACCAAAAATATATTAAAAATTAAACTCAAATTACATAAGCTTGTGAAAGGTTTTATCTGTTATTACATCAGCTATATGTATCGATATCAATAAACCCGTTTTTTAATGACGATAGAATTCTAGAGGGTTAAACATTTTAACTATTAGGAATTAACACCCCCATCTAATAAAAACATTGGGGCACCACTAATGTGTTGAAAATTTTAAACGAAAGATGTTTGTATAGACATATGTGTACATGCTTGCCTCATTTTTAATTTTAATTTGAAAATTGAAGGAATCATCGTGGTCACTGTCCATTTTATCTCCAGAAAATCAAGACGAGATAATCTTATTCGAGTCGGTGCTACGAGCTACAAGCCAAATCACAGATCACATTACTCTCCACAGATCATGTTAACACGAAACACGAATTACTCTAGAAACCAAATGTTTCAAAACAGCGGTTTTGTTCATGTTCATCACCAACAACAGAAAATAAAAGTTACCAAAGTCTGATGTTTATAATATGATTATATTGTTTTTTATATAAAATATTTAAATTAGTGATCGTGTTCTCTTATTATTTCATACTTAAATGTTGACATTATTTGTCTCTGTTTAACAGGTTGTGTGTGGTGGAGCAATAACTTTGGCAACTGATAGATATAAATGAAATCGATCTGAACCAAAATGTAGGGATTTCTAAATGCGAAGTGGTAATATTTTTCATCCAATCAAAATGTTGTAAGCATTTGTTTGAAAATCATCTCACGTATTTATATTATATCCACTATACATTTATTTAAACTAGATTTTTGAGTAATTGTATTTATAATGTTTTAATATTTATATTAAAATGACCGCACCGGTTAAAGTTAAATTATTCTACACTAGAGGACTCTGCCACTTATTTTTATGATTGGCTGGAGACATTATACTAATTTATAAGTCTGAATCGAAGGATTTGTTTGTTTGATTGTCTAAAATGACCAGTTAGATCGTTACATTAAAGTTACAAAAACAAATTCAGTTAATTAAAAAAGATTAAGTCCAAAATACATACATATTGTAAAAGATATTTGTGCATACCTGAGTAAGAAAATATATATACATAATATAGCGGAAGAGATGTTTCATACAGCACAATTAACCAAGACCAATAGATACATGTATTTACAGGATACAGTGAGCATAATCAATCAATCATAACAACCATAATTGGAAAACAATGAAAGACCTATTTTTTTAGCACCGCGTGTTACTACCTGTTCAGGCAAAACACAACCAAATTAGTAAATTTTGACTAATTTTATTGAGTTGAAATAGAAAATAAACTTAAAATTAAATTCTTAACTCTAGTTTTCAAGATAACCAATATGTCAATCAGAGTTCATATTGGCTTGAGTTGCGGAAGATGTTTGGTGTGTGTGGTGTGTTTTAAACTGACACTTGCACCACAGAAGCGTTCCATTACTAAAATAGTAAGAAAAACATATGAATGTTATTTTGGTTACAAGATTGGATAAGACAAACGTTGGGTTCCTCATGCTTTCTGCAATACTTGTGCTTCAAATATCAACATCTGGTTCAACAACGAAGACCACTCAATGTCTATCACCGTTCCTATGGTATGAAGAGCCCCAACAAACAATTTTTAACCAAATTTTACTTTGCATGGTACTACCTCTAAAAAAGAAAAAATGGACCTTGAGTTGCCCGAACATTTGTTCAGCTATTTGACAAAATCCCCATGGAGAAGGCCTTCTAATACCTGTTCCATAATCACAATATACACTAGATACAGATAATGAGATTGAAGACAGCCAAGAGAAGACCTGGACCCTCAACATCAACAAATACTTATTTTATTCCTGATAGTCAGTCGAAAAAGGCCCACAGGATGACGCAAGAAGAATTAAGTTAGCTTATCAGACCTCTCGATCCATCCTAAAGTAAACCAGAACCTTAAGGTTCAAGATCGCAAAAGTGAAATCTTCTTTAAGATTACGTTAAAGTGTGTATACCATAGCCACCATAAGGATTTAACTAAATTTTTTTTTAATGTGGGAAATAACTTTGTCGCTTGTACAAATATTAAAGGATTAATGCAGTAACTTAACATTGATCACAACCCTCAAGAGTGGATACTGTTTATAAACGTTCCAAATTAAGCAGTTCTACTGTACATTGGCAACACACTACCAACAATCCCTATAGGTCATATGACAATATGAATCTGCGCCTTGAAGCCATCCACTATAACAAGTTCCAATGGGAGAACTGCAGTGACTTGGAAGTTATTCCTTTCCTGTTTCGAATGCAGCGGGGATAAACCAAGTTTTACTGTTTTTATTGACCAACAAATACAAAACCTTATTAAGAATAATCACTTTGACCAAATTATTTAGATAAAAAAGAAGCTTGGGATTCTTTCAAGTTTGTTCTGAATAACTTTCCCGAGAACAAAATAGTCAATAGCTATGAAGAACTGGGAAAATCCTTATACAAAGTTATTTCAAATTAGGCTATAACATGTAACTGAAAACTCACTTTTTATCACTTTCCTCTCCAGGGCTATCTTAACATAAGTGGCAAATGGGACAATTGCCCAGGGGCGCTTTGTGGAAGTAATTGAATTTCTGAATTATACAATGGTCATAAAATCTCTTGAATACCGTGACTGGATGGTATGCTCACTCTTCACTGAGTCGACAGGCAGATGAGAAATTATCCTAGGTTAAATTAAAACAAGTAATGCTGACATCAAACTGCTGCCAAAGCCTTTGTCAACAACACGGTGTTTTGCATGACATAATGCATACAGAGCACTGATAGCATTCTACCACACTTTTCTTTCAGCTGCAACGAAAATTGCCAATAACCCTTGCAAAATACTTGAAACACGAGCTGAGGCTGAAGGTTTGTGTGCTAACTTTCTAAGTTCGAGATCAAAATATTAAACAATTTTGGACACAGATTCTATCTCGGTTTGACAAAGTGAACGAGAATCTTCAAAGTATTACTACTAATTTGAATGGCGTAATCCTGATGTATAATTCATTAAGAAATTATGTGGAAGGGCTCCGAGATAGATTCGACTACTATGAATGTGACGGGGGGAAAATATCTGGATGTGAAGACTATGAAGATGAAAGAAAAAAAAGTCAAGAGTTGAAGATTGCAGTGTGATGAGGTCAATAGAGACAATGACACGATTTTTGACTGTAGGGAAGATATCAGGATACATACATTTTTGTCTACCATTGATTAACGGTTTCTGGAACTTTCATCCAGAATATCTGAATATTCAAATTTAGACTTAAGATTTGGCTTTCTTAGTAAATTATCTTCAATGCCACTCCATGATATTAGAGAATGTGCCAGGAAAGTTGTTGAAGCATATCCCTACGATGGGGATATGGAATTAATTTTTTTTAGCACCGCGTCTTACTACCCGTTCGGGTTATACGCTTAAGTACTAATTACACTAATGGATTAGGAAATGGGAAGGTTGAATATATAGGAAGTGAACCCGCATTTGCGTGGAGGGAGAGTGGAAAACCATTTAGGAAAAACCACTCCCAGTTCACCCAACCGAGATTCGAACCTCGATCTCCCCGTCCTCGGTGGTCTGACTCAACACGACTGGCGCGTTAGCCAACTACGCCACCGAGGCGGGTTGGAATTAATTGAAGAGTTTGTCAATTTCCAGGAGTTCCTCAAAGAACTAACTGGATGAAGAGTCACTTGGAAATTTTCTGAAAACTATTTGAAACAAAGGCCTAATCATTAGTATCTATATAAATGTAGACACTTTCCTCTGGATTTTATTTATTCCTTCTACCAATGCAAGTTCTGAAAGATCTTTCTCAGTTCTGAGAATGGTGAGGAACTACTTACGAAACTCAACCAGTGAAGAGAGACTTTGGGGGATGGCTTCTTTTGCTATAAATGCTGAATTGCTGGATACCGTTTCGTTTGACAGTTTAATTCACAATTTTGCTGCAGTAAAATCGTGGAAAGTGGATTTGTAAATAAAGATCGATAAGATTATAATATACAAATAGTGAGAGTGGAATGATCAATTATTCTTACGGTTTATCTTTTAACTACAATTTTAAATATTATCTATTTTAAAAAGTGATTAAATTTTTTTGATTACCTAATGTTATTTATAAGTAGGAGTAGTAAATTTAGCTTGAATTCATTCATTTGAGATCATTCATTGTTTTGGCAAGTAAACCCAGCAAAAACCCATTAAAGTAAACCTTTTGATTTATTATTACTATTTTTTCACTTTACATAGTAGCATGAATCAATAACTGGGACGGAAACTGGAAGGAATGAAATTTGTGTGGGATGAATGTGAATGTTGGTAAAAGAGAGGGGGTGGCAGGGGCGCCCAGCCAGCATTTGCCAATGGGCATCTTTTACCTTAAAACGGCCCTGTCCATCTCTAATTTTTCCTGCAAAATTATTGTGGTGCTGTCAGCGAAGATCATGGCGAGCGATTCTATCAGGACATATCTGCAATGTAGAAGAGATACCAAGGCAAGTGGAGCTGTGCTATGCTAGCAAACTATTTCTGGACTGTCTGTCACAAGGGATGCCCCTGGCAGAGTACACACATCAGACGAAGTGCAAGCTCAAGAAGTGTGTTAAGGGTAGTTCCCCTTTCGAGTCTGTATGATTCAATCAGTGATCTCTATACTAAACTCGATGGTCATAAACACACCCCTTGCAAAGGGCTAAAGCGTGACGCCCAAATTTGTTGTCTGCTTGATTGTGGGGGGACAGATTCAACTTTTTTTTAAAATTGTTTTTCCGAGAAAATATGTCTCTGGTGAATAAAACCGGAAAATAGTAAAGTATTATACCACACTTGGGTGAAAGAACATATATGTTAAAAAAATATACCATTCAGTTTCACAGGTAATATTGTACAAATACAAACTAAATCTTTAATTTAATAAAATATGCAGTTATACTGTAATACTGTTATACTGTAATACATGTACATTTTAAAGTTTTCTGTTAGCTTTTATATTGGTTTCAGAAATCATATTATATTGAAAGTGCGATAACTATAATGAAATAAGGTAGCTAACAACTTTATTACATTAATTTGTTCTAATGACAAACTTTCAAATAATCATCTAGGTTATAAGCTTGAAGGAAGTATTAATATGTGAGCCAACATCAACTTATTTAAACTAACAAGTCACGAGTGTCGAACGTAGTTATGTTCTTCAACAGGGCTGGATTAATACCTTTTCAGGCCCTAAGCACTCAAAATGCCTACTTATAACTTATTTATACTTTAAAAAAAATTCTCCTGCGTTTTTAAATCTCAAAGTATTTTATAATTGCTCAAAACTAATCTTACGTAACAAATCTGCTTGTAAACTTAGCAGAAACAAGGCATCCCGCCTGTCTGGTCGCATAATTGTTCTGTTGAGATTTGTAGTATGTTTCAACTGAGAAAATGAACTCTCAGCTACGCGATTTGTGACCATAAATGTTACAAATATAAACAGGAAAGGCACATTCAATATTGTGTTGGAGACATTTAGGTTTACAATGTTTTATGTGAGCATAGCTTAATATGTGGCATGGTGCATTTTTGAATACTATCTTGTTTCAGTAACTTCGCGAAATGCGACAGTCCGTCTGTTTTAGGATCCGAAATCACACGGTGTGACCAATTGGTCGGTACGTGTTGGAATTTGCTCTCGTGCTCCCCTTCAGGGTACATTAGAGCATGCTATTTTGCGTCTGCGTCTTGTTTAAGTGCGCATGCGCTAAGGAAGCCATGTTTTTAGTTGTACATGAGCAGTTTCAAGTTACTGAATAGTTTACTTACTAGTCAGTCGCTTTCATCTTTACTATCACAAATTAACATTCTAATTTTCTATTTAGATGACCTTATTGAGAAATCGGAATTGTACCCACTGGAATTAAATTCACTAAAATCAGAATTATATACATTTTGGATGGTATCCATTCCAGAATTTCTAAAACAAGCTACCTTATTGAGAAATCGGAATTGTACCCACTGGAATTTTACCCACTAAAATCGGAATTGAATCTATTTTAAATGGTAGCCATTCCAGTATTTCTCTAACAAGTGACCTTAGTGAAAAATTGGAATTATACCCACTGGAATTATATCCACAAAAATTGGAAATGTATCCTTTGAAATGGTAGACATTCCAGTAATATTCAAACAAGTGACCTTAATGAAAAATCGGGATTGTACCTACTGGAATTATATCCACTAAAATCGGATTAATTTGTAATGATACCCATTCCAATATTTCTCAATCAAACCTAATGAGAAACTGGAATTATGTCAAAAGATGGCAAATCTTAAGTTTTAATTCATGTACCAGGTTTCTTTTACAAGCTACAATCGACATGGGACCGACGGATTTACTTTTTACTTCCCCACCGAAGGCAGTTGTGATACGAAAGACGCGGTAATAAATAAAGAGTATCTAGCTTTCACTTTCTGAACCAACTGATAATACCAGCACACGACTTTAAAACTAACTTGTATAGGACACACAGTCCAAATAGTTGTGAAAAGGAAAGCCTCAATGTAACTAAACATTTTTTAGGCGCGTTGGAAATCGCTCCAGGGACTCTTATCTCTGCAGACAGATGCACTAAACAAGTGATATATGATTGTGACGCCTTTATCCTTATTCAGATAGGAGCAGATATTAAACAGTCAATAAATAACTTTAGTTTTAAACGAAATTATAAAATGATTTTAAAGCTAACTTCATCCTATTTCCATAGATTATACGGTTAAGTCGGGTTTTTACCAAAATTGTTGCCATAACACTAGAATAAAACTTGCGATAATATTCTTGAATTCGGCGAGATAAATCTACGCAACGGTGTCAACCCGTCAGCCGTCTCCGGTCGAGTCCACTTCTCCTGACGACAGGGAAGTCATTATGGTTGCCGCAGTCGTAGGAGGTATGGCGGTGAAGGGTGAAAGGACGGGTAAATGTCCTCAGGGCGCATGCGCAACTCACAAGTCAAGTGAGATTCGCGATGCAGAGAAGAAACATTCTTCAACCCTCTGCTCTAGCGATACAATGTTGACGACGGTTAGATGTAATATAACTTATTCAAATTGACGGCGAATTAACTGAATTGAACTCCGTTTGAGTGATAAGATGTTTTTAGAAAGCTTGACATATACACGTACTAAAAATATATTCTGTTTACAAACACCTTGTTAGCAACACCCTTACTTGTGTTTCTTATGCGTGGTGATAAGTGATCGGAGAAAAATATATGTTTGAATTGAATGTGCGGACAAGTTAGAATTTGTGCTTTGTTGTGTCATTGAAAGTTTAGACTCTGCTCTTTTCTCTTTGCTTTTATGGGAATTACCATGCGTTTGGATCATTGGATTACTTCGCAATCTCATCCTAATTACAAGGTAAAAAGCATAAAATATCACAAAATTAATTTTCTTTTTTGTATATATAATGTTAAACTATTGATTTAGGTTGCACGAAGACAGTATAATTTGCTTAACGTAGAATGTTAATTCTTACCACAGTATTGTTGTACCTTATTATAAATGTAAATATTCTATCCAATAGGTTTTTATTAATTAAACACAAAAAAAGCCTGGTTTATTAAATTAATTAACTTAAATAATGTAATTGAGTTTAAGATATTTTCATTCATTTTACGTTCTAATATTCAATCATATAACTTATACACTAATCTAAAGTTTGGAGTAGGATACCTACAGTTTAGAGATAAATTGATATTTTGTTGTTTTTTAATTAAATTAAATCTGGTGGGTAATGAACCTCATTATAGACAGTGGATAGAAGTGCGCTATAATAATCCTACATAAACAAATCTGCTAAAATTCATTGTTATCGTTTAAATTTAGTTAAGGAAATAAAAATAGTTAGTAGTATAGGTATTTAGAATTTTAAATAATTTTGTTAAATTTCTTGATATGACACGTTAGTTGCGGAGGTAGAGGTTACGTCTCTCGTTCAATAACTTGTGGAACGTTCAGAAAAAACCTGCTTATGAAAGGTTCAAGTTGTGTAATAAATCTCCTTAGCTTTGTTTAGTTCCCCCAGTCCCCACCCCCCCCCAAAAGTATTTGTTGTCTCGCTATCTGGCATTTTGGATTATTGTCTATATTAATCTGCTAAGGCTCAGTTGCTATCTTGTTTACATCTGAGTGATCCACTTGAAAATAAAAAAGGAGTTTAAACACTTATCAACAGGCTTGCAAATAGAAATTAAACCTAATGTAAATAAGCCATCGGAATATTTTTCTGGCTTGTTTACTGAACAAACATTGTACTATCAACTTATTATTTTCGATAATGAAAGAAATACTGTTCCTCTTTTCCTAGTACAATGGTGCGTTTAGTTGAGGATACCATACAAACTGGTCGACAAGCTGTGAAAAAAAAATTGAACGTGAATTGGAGCAACTGGTCGACAAGCTCATTCATAAAGGGACATTATAATCCGATTGATCAACACGAGAAGACCAACTGGTAGATAGACGTTGATATGGATACAGTTAAGAGTGGGCTAAGTGACAGACAAGTTAATAAATTGCGGACAAAGTGCTCAATAACGAAGTTGTAAACGAGGAAGAACATATAAAACCCTTCTATAACTTTTTTAAATTTAATGTATAGATCTACTAAATAAGTGCATCGGCATTCACAAGGCCTGATACGTTAATTACTCTCGCATTATAGTGGATTGCTGGTGATGAGGAGATTGGGGCTTGAATTCCTGCCGGATGTATCAAGGTTTTTTTTACCCTAAATGCTTTTTCAGGATTTCCTCTAAATTATATCCTCCTTATTCCTATATATATATACACACACGTATATCTCGAACGGGCAACGAGAAGAGAAGGAAAAGTTACTAATTTAGTTGGTTGAAACTATCATTAATAATGGATGAGTCGTTCACAGGAATTTATGTATAAACGTGGGAATATAGTTGAAAACGAACGCCTAGATATGGGAATCAAACCCAGAAGCTTTGGTTTAGCAAGCACTTTTGTTAACTTGTTGGTCACCTGTTCCACTCTTAACTGGATACATATCGACGTTTATCTACCAATTGGTCCTTTCGTGTAGACCAGTTGGCAGTTTATAGCTTTGCCCTCCTCTATATAAGTTTATCGACCAGTTGGTCCAAGTCACCTGACACCCCCGACTTCCAAATATCTGTCTATGTTTTGTCGATGAGTTGGCTGTCTATCACATGGTATTACTCGTGTCGACCACCTAAACCACCAAACCTTTGAAATATTTGTTTTCATTTTGTCTATCAGTGGGCTGTCTATCACTTAGACCTTCTATGCATGAGCTTTTTTTTAAACTAGTTGATACCCATAACCTTCCAAATATTTGTTTTCATTTTGTTGACCAGTGGGTTGTCTATCACTTAGACCTTCTATGCATGAGCTTTTTTTTAACTAGTTGATACCCAAAACCTTCCAAATATTTGTTTTCATTTTGTCGACCAGTTGGTTGTCTTATCACATGGTCCTACTCGTGTCGACCACTTGGTCCATATTTATTCTACGTGTCGATCACTTATATCATGTATAACACTTGGTCTTCCCGTTTCTGCCAGATTTTCTTTTTAAACTTTTTTAAAAATTCAATTTCAATTTCAATTTCAATTTCCTTTATTATAGTGCCGGCCAACAGTCGTAAGACCTATAACAGGCCAGCACTGAAAAGCACACAAGTACATACCCTACAATACATACATTTACATAAGAAAACATGATAGACAAAAAATGGCCAAATAATGCCATATACCGATAAACAACCACGAGACAAAAAAGTAGTTAATAATGATAAGAATAAAAGTAACATTAAAAATAAATAACCAAATAGTGGTTAAAAGCAGTAACATTATGCAAAAAATAGATCAGAATATTGTAAACTTAAACAATGTAAACTTAAATAGTATTAAATAATATAGGCAGAACCTCTACAAGATAAATTATTGATACGGGATATCCTTAAATAACTCTCTGAGTTTAGCTTTCCTTTTATGATAAAAGTCGAATTCAACAAATCTAGAATTAACACTATGGACACAACGACCTATAGGGCTTACCTTGTAAGAGCTATTAAGAAAAAATAATTTTTGATTACGAGAAGCCCGAGAAGGGATAAGAACGCCTACATGATCAAGGGCAAATTTGCAAGAAATTATGTTATTGAAAATATTAAAAACAAAAAGGGCATCACAATAAAGTCTACGCGAGAAGAGAGTTTGGAGCCCTAATAGGTTTCGAATTCTATCATAATCATAATAAATCCGGTTACTAAAGTATTTATCATAGCATGCAGCAACAAATTTTCTTTGAACGTTTTCTAACCTAAGAGAGTCAGTTAAGGTAATGGAATTCCAAGCAACAGTAGCATATTCTAACTTAGATCTAACCAGGGAATAATACAGACATAAAAAACAGTCAACTTTCTTAAATGATGAAGTAATAAATTTAATAAGCCCAAGTAGTTTCAATGACTGGGAAATGACATGGTCAACATGATAGTGGAAATAAAGTTTGTTATCCAGGAGGACACCAAGATCATTAATACAAAGGGTGCGAACTATGTTATCACTGCCCAATTTATAAGTAAAAAAGAAAGGATTAGTTTTCCTAGTGAAAGATATAGATTTGGTCTTAGATTTATTGATAGACATTCCATTTTCCAAAGACCATTGTAGAATACCATTTACATCATTTTGTAAATCTATACAATCTGCAATTGATTTGATAGTTTTAAATAATTTTACATCATCAGCAAAGAGTAAATAACTAGAAGAGTTCAAATATTTACCAATGTCATCAATAAACACATTAAAGAGAAGAGGACCTAAATTAGACCCCTGTGGTATGCCACAGGGTGCTAAAAATGTATTTGAGCTGTGTGAATCAATTTTAATAATGAATGATCTTTCATGCAAATAACTGCTGAACCAATTTACATATGAGTGAGAAAGTCCAAAATTACCAAGTTTAGCGAGAATAATATTATGCTGACATAAGTCAAATGCCTTACTTTGGTCAAAATAAATAGCATCAACCTGACCTTGGGCAGAGACTTGAGGGGCAACATGCCCAAGGAATTCTACTAAATTAGTTACAGTAGATTTATTTTTTATAAAGCCATGTTGATTATCTGAAAATTTATTTTTAAGGTGGTGAAAAGTATGCTCATGTATGATTTTCTCGAATACTTTGGAGAAAGTGTTTAAGAGAGAAATTGGTCTATAATTACAAACATTTGTTTTTACCCCCTTTTTATAGATAGGTATGACAACAGATTGTTTCCATGTACGAGGAAAAGTTTCATTTGACAGGCTAATGTTAAAGATATAGGCTAACAAAGGGCTGAAAATGCTGGCACAGCCTTTAACAATAAAACTTGGAATTCCATCTGTCCCGGCACATCTAGAAGAACTCAATTTTTTAATAGCATTAGCAACATCCAAGGGTGTAATGTGGCATGGATACAAGGGCGCGCTAGTTTCAATAACGGGGCAGGGTAAAACAGGAATAGCTGAATTATAAACGGAATGAAAGTAGGTCCCAAACTCATTAGCGATTAATAAAGGATCCGCTATAGATTTGCCATCAATTTCTAGGTTGGATGGGAAAACTTTATTCGTACGATTATTTTTAACAAATTTCCAAAAATCTTTAGGTTTGCATTTAATACTATTTTCAATTGAGTTCATCCAATTGGCTCTGTCTATAATCAAAGTAGTTTTAACTAATTTACGAAAGTGTGAAAAATGTGAATAGAATACACTATTATTTGTTATTTTAAACTTTTTGAAAAAATTGTTTTTTTTCCTAATATAGTATTTGAGTGTAGAAGAAAACCAATTAGGATATTTGGATGAATTAAGAATATTAATAGTAATAATAATAATATTTAACCATGTATATATTCATTTCATTCTATAACTCTTATTTGTAAACTCTAATTTTACTTTGATAATGTAGTCGTATTGGTTGAACCTATGTCTCCCAACATTCAAATGGAGACAGTTCTTGCTAAGCAGAAAATAAACACAATGCATAATATTGCGAGTGCGCGCTTGTCAAGCGGGAGCAACTGATTGTGGACGAGCCATTAGAACGCCGATAAGATCACCCCCGACGTAGGTTGATGTCTTTTTTAAATCAACCATATATAATCTGAAATATTAGCTAATTCCCAATCTGACTTTGTTTTCTTCTTGGCATTGTCGCCAATATAGGCTTTTAAATCTGGACAGTCTTGCGTTTAAAAAAACTTCTCCCGGACACGTATGTCTTTAAAAGAGGACATGTTTGGGTAAAAGAGAACATGTGGTAGCCCAGAATGTTCTCTTAATCTGGATTTACATTATGCGTCAATTCGTGGTTCGTAATTCGTGATTCGTTTTCAATGCGTGATACGTTATTCGTCATTCGCGTTCGTGGCGATTCGCCGAGGAAAGGAAGGAGACGAATCACGCGTAATGCGTGAGTGAGCTGTGCGCGTAGGTTCGTGATTAATTTTATTCGTTGAGGGAGACAACGCAAGCGAGGGGTCGAAGTTAGCAATGGAATTTGCTTCAGGATTGATCTTCGATTGTGGGCTGTAGTAATATTGAAATAGCAAGCGAAACCATCTACCCATAAAGTTGAGTTTAATAATGAACTCTATGGGAGAAAAGGTATTGTATTGGAACAGCACGGTAACTTTACCAATGATTAAGGTCTATTATATTTAAATATTAAGAAAAATATCAATTAAAAGAATAAAAAGGATCAATTACTTGTTCTGCCCATCACTGCAGGTCAGGTGCAGTCATGTATTCTGAGGGACCAGAGGAAAGCGTTCTATATTTAATCGATATTCGGAGTTATAGGTGTTTGTGGGATATGAAGATGTAGACAAGAATCCTCAAACAACGTCGCTCCTCAAATCCTCACAAAATAGACATACTACTTCCAACTAACGTCGCTCAGGATCAACTGAAGTTAAAGGTTTCTGGCGTGCTTCAGCCCCACAAACTACCATGCGGAGGATTGTGAATCAGCGCATAGTGTAACAACTCTAGTTCGAGCAAATAGACGAATGACGAATTTACGATGAACTATCGCGAACACGAATTACGCGTCGAAAACTACGCACAGTCTAAACGTGGCTTTAGATTGACCCCCCCAAGACAAGGTGGTTCTTCATGATGCGCCAAAGCTGGATGGACACAGTAAGTTACTCAGTTTTCTCTGAAGGGTAGCGATTTTACCTTGACTCACCACACAATGGCCGTATCTTATAAGCTGCGCCATAGTGGAACCAAGTAAAGCATGTTTTTTTTTTTCAGTTTCAGGGTAATAGGAGTGTTTATTTCTATTGAGTAATGGCTAGACACTGACTATGCGTGGTTGTAACGTCATTTTATCTACACCCGCGCATACTTTTGATACTAGACAACGCATGCCTGCACATCCCCTGTACCGGACTCTGCCGATAGCTATCTGTGGCTGTTACGTCATTAAGGGCAAAAGTGTGAAGAACGTAGTAGGCTACGTATTAAATATGTAGACTTTATATTTGATGTAATTTCTATTATAAGTCGATTCACCAGAGGTGGCCAAACTCTCGATGGTGATCTACCGGTCTATCGCGGCTGCTAGTTTGGTCGATCGATTCAGAAAGATCGAGAGAAGTAAATTGAAAGAGAGGGTGTGCAGATTTTTTCTCAAATCAACAAGAGAAAATCAAAATATTGAAGCTGTTTGACTGATGACTATTTACATTCTTACTTTTGTTTATGAAAGAGTAATTATAAACCCTCATACAACAACCTATCCTAAGATTATATGGTGTCATGCGTGGACTTCAAAGTCAAGTGTCTTCAGTGACCGTACCTCTGATCACAAAAAAAAAAAGAAAAGAAAAAAAAGAGGCTTCACTGAGTAAGCCACTGAGCAAAGTGCAAATTAGTACAGTACTATTACCTAGATGGCAGCAATGGAACATTAACTGAGAACACTCCTTTTTTTTTAATAAAACAAAAAATAAGTTTATTCCTGTTCAACTCGAATAAAGGTGTATGTATAATAATGTTTAGGGTATAAGAGGGTATTTACTATTATGCTAACAATTTAAGATAAATAATGATATGAGCAGCCAGTGGGGAAAGTAGAAGTCACTCCTCACTGGCGGAACAGATTTGTATGTTAGTGATATGTTTGTAAAGGAAATACATAAACCAGATAAAATCCGATACAATACTATTGAATTCAATTCTTTAAGTCGATTCGTAGTTGTCCCAAAATAACTCTTGCTTTTTTATTTCTCCCTCCTTTCCGTCAGCGCCTATCAACCATTCGGGCTGCTCACTTCCTCCAACACTCCTCGGCGTCTATTTATTATCCAATTGTGCTGCTCTTCCACCCAAATCCTCCCTCTCTCTTACTCCTCCCCATGAACCGTTCCGACACCTCTTTTCCCAAAACGACTCGAATTCATGAGCTCCCTTTTCTTCAGCATCCTTTTTCTTCAGTAGCAAACGACTCTCAGAAGAGGTAAACTCAACCACAAAACCCCGTATCTCCTTGAAGTACCAACTCAACCCGATCTCTCCTCTAGTACCCGCTTACTTCCTGAACTCATCCGACCCAAGGAAACAACATTTGCGCTTCCTTCAAGATCCTCGTCTGCAACAGAAACTCCTATTTCTGGATTCTGACACAGCTTCTCCCTAACACCCCCTGTCGACAGTCAAGCAGCACGCCCTATTCCGAAGATCTGAACGAAGCCAGCTCTCCCTTCAGACGTACCTATGGCATATGTTTTTGGACCCCCGCTACAAAGAAGACATCCCCCTAAATGTATGGATGAACGCGTCCCCAAACGACCCACACTGGGCTGGTTCACGAAAGCCAGATTGATAGCGCGAGAAGAGAAGCCCAGATCTCCAACTTCCAAGAAACATTGAGCGTCAAGGAATGGCAATCATTAACACCCCGCTTTCCACCACTCTCCCGCCTCTGAAATAAAACAAAACACGGCGAACACAAACCAAACACTAGTAAAAGCCTAATAATTTATGAGTCAACATTGGTAACACCCTATGAATCGAATAAGAGGGATTTACAATAGTATTTGTTTGGAGGATAATATAAATAGCAGACAGACGTGTACTTTTTGGCTTCGATAACATTCCACGTGGACCTAATGCCAATTAAGAGTAAAATAAAAAGGGAACAGGGCGGAACATACCAAGCTGCTGGTTCACCGATAATAGTGTCAACCAGCTACGTTTACATTGTATATAGAAATAATGCGAAATAAGAATAAAATAGAAAAGGGAACAGAGAGAGCAAATTATAATAATGTTATCTGCTCTACTACCACCACTCAACCATGTTAACATTGTATGCAGAAAAAAAGTTAACTGAGGTTGAATTGAAGAAGGTGGATAGACTGATACTGTATTATATGCGGACAGAATGCAAACTAAGAGAAAAGAAGTGAATATGATCACGTAAATTTTACCAACCCACCGATTGCAGCGCCTGACAAAGGAAACATTCGCTTAAACTGATATAAGGAATCGGCGCATTGTTGGTAAAATATTACTTAAAACGTCAAAATATATCGGGATTGGGACATTTAATATTAGGTGGGGTTTTAACCAAAGTGTACAAGACAAGTTATTATAAAAATGATATAAATGTTCCACTTTCAAATGTTTTAAATGTACACATCAAGTTAGGAAAATCCATCAAATATGTATTCAGACATTAAATTGGTGGTATAATATTGTATATTGTTCTTATTAAGTCGTTACTTCAGGTTCAATTCCGGGAATGGCTGAAATATATTTCAACGTTGATTAAATTAACCATAAATTGATTACAGAGGAGGCTAGGTGCTATATCTGTTCTGGAAGTAAGGTTGTTTCTAGTCATGTAGTGATATATTCAAATAGTTCATGACGTGCGTGTCTATTATCCTATAAAGTAAATATAAAAATGCTCTTGGACAGTCAATATTATTGAACCAATTTGCTTCAGACTATGACCCTTCCCTCTGAGAAAAATAGCTGATTCAGATCCCAAAGTCCTCACAGGGTTGGACACAGAATAGGCGCAAGGAATTTAAAGGATAGTTTAAGATAAAATACACACGCACTAACCTGTAAAATCGGTGTACCCCGAAAAGACGCATTTCACACCTTGACCTCTCACTAGACAATCACTTTTATACAGGCGTTTCGTGAGTCGTGAAGCGCGTTCTGGGCGTTTGCTTTTTCACAAGCGCGTCATGAAAAGGGTGAGAGGAAAAAAAACAGAGCTCAGGGTTGCCAATCTTTTCTTTTCTATCACTCGTGATGGATCCGTTTATTTCAGGAACAAATAAAGCGGTAGACAATAAATACCCGACTACATTTAATATTCTGAAAAATGACATCTGGACACGGGAATCGAACCCGGGACTTTTTGCTTAGTACGCCAATGCTCTACCACTGAGCTATCCAGGAGTCGTCCCGTGCCTAGGGTCATTCTTCACTCATATTTTAAGGCAGAGTCTAAGATGGACGTGCGGAAATCGTCAGTTTTATTCACGAACTATCAGATAACGCAGCCATCTTCGACTCTGTAGTTGGCTTGTTGCTACCACTCGTACAATTATTGTTATAATTGTATGGATAATATTGAGAATCAAATAGCCGAAGCTGTTATTAATTTTAGAGAGGAATTCACCATCTAGATATCATATTCTGAAAATTTAAAAATGACACCTGGACACGGGAAACGAACCTGGGACCTTTGACTTAGTACGACATTGCTCTACCACTGAGCTATCCAGGAGTCGTCCCGTTCCCGTGTCCAGGTGTCATTTTTCAATTTTCAGAATATGATATCTAGATGGTGAATTCCTCTCTAAAATTAATAACAGCTTCGGCTATTTGATTACACTAAGGGCCAGTTTCATAGTCAGATTTAGTACGCCTAAAGTGCGAGTCGATACTAAATACAGGACGACACCTACCTAGACCAAAATGGAATGGGCCAGTTTCGCATATGAAACTGGCCCATTCCATTCAATTTCAGGTAGGTGACGTCTTGTATTTAGTATAGCACCGCACTTGAGGCGTACTAAATCTGACTATGAAACTGGCCCTTAATATATAAATAAACTCCTGCTACCGAAGTACATTGATACTGATACTGAGATAAACTGACGTTCCAACACCCGTGATGTAAAGGTTGGTTGCCCTGTAGTCTCGCCAGCGCGGCGAAACAAAAGCTGACGCCTGTATATTAAAATACCCCATTGAATATCCTGTCTTACGTCATTTTTGACGCGGCGTTCTCTAGGTAACGGCGACACACTTTTCAGATCTAAACGCGCGACAGTCTGTAGGCCTAAAAGCACTTATTGTGTCCTGTGTATTTTGAGAACGAGCGTCACGTAACGCCTGTATAAAAGGACCCTTATATTCATGATATTTCTCTGACCGATCGTCCACCAGGCATTTTGAGTATACAAGACATTAGTAAGGACCCCTTGATACGACTATCCGGTCCTTCTTCCCTGTCCTCCCACAATGGCCAAAAACTCAGGGTTTATTAGTACAAAACTAGGCCTTTCCCCCCCCCCCCC
>CABFWO010003149.1:26763-50615 GCA_902155825.1 Timema genevievae | reverse complement strand
CTGAGTTGGTCGTTAGTACAACTGGTTTGTTTTACTAATCGGCAAAACACGTCCTTATTAATAACAATCACTACGCGGCGAGCGGTGGTTTGTTGAAATAATAACAGCCGACTTTAGCGATTTGAGTTGTGCCAGACTTGTACATTTTGTTTAAACAAAAGGTTTCAAGCTCTACAGATACAGAAACAGTTTCAACTTTGAACTACTGGATGTCATAGGAGGGCCGCCTAGCTTACGATGACGTGTTTTGTTGAAACACTGCATTATATTATGTGGACATGCAGTTTCCAAACCCAGAGTTGATCCGGCGACGAACTGAGTAAGGGGGCGGCCAGACTGGAGCGCGCTCGACACGGTACAGTCTAGTTTACAGGCGCTAGGCAATATTATTGTATGTTGGTTCATTGAGTGCTAGGAGAACTTCTCATATTGACATTTTTATTACTATCGATAGGTTTAGCACACTTGCTACTAACGGCCTAATTTAATTGGTAAGATCATAAACCATACCTATATATATATATATCTGATATGTTAAAATACTTCAATATTATCAAAGTAGGCCTTTACAAATAAGAATCACCATTAGCGTGGAGAGAGGATGAGAAAACCACAACAATAAATCACTTGTTAAAACCCCCCTCAGTTCACTCAGCCAAGATTCGGAGCCTCCTCGTCAACAATTCAAGAGCTATCTGCTAATCACGCGCTCGCTCGCCAGTCTGGCCACCCAGTCGCTTGCGCGCTCGCTCGCACGCTTGTCAGTCTGGACGAACCCTTACAGTTTCTAACAGTTCAGTTGTGTCCGGCACTTCATTACAGGATGTAATTTAAAATAGAAACTCTGCATTGTCTTTGCAAATTTGGGAATATAATATTTTATTCATAGACATATAATGCACATACTTATTTTTAGCACCGCTTCTTACTACCCGTTCGGGTTATACGCTTATGTACTAATTACGCTAACGGTTTAAGGGATTAGGACTGTTATATTTGAAGGGAGTGTACCCGCATTTGCGTGGACGGAGAGTGGAAAACCATTTTGGAAAAACCACCCTCAGTACACCCAACCGAGATTTGAACCTCGATCTCCCAGTCATTGACAGTCTGGTCTAATGTGAGAGTAGCGCGTTAGACCATGCGGCCACTGAATCAGGTCACAAACTTCAGTTTTTGTACATAAGTGTAAATATCCTATTGTGAAACGAAAGTAGTTTAGAACAGATCTCTCATGTCTTCATTAAATGTGTGTATACCACCCTCGATGGAAAGACAACCGCCCATAAATTATAGCGACGGTGAGATGATGCTACTTTTAAAAGTTACCTTTTCCTTCCTGTCTCAGTAGGTTAGAGAGTTTATCATTGATACAATTTGTTTGAGGTAGTATGATTTTGGTAGGAAGAACAGTAGAAGCTAATTACTAAAGTTACTAAAATAATTTTAATATATTTATACATCGTCATGTTATCTGCAGCTGTCACTTTTGATAGATATTATCAATACCTAGTGAATAACGCAAATAATATAGCTAAATGTTAGCAATGTTGTCTGAAAATAAATATGTTTGAATTTTTTTTACTGTTCTTCCAACCAAAATCAGGGTATGTACAACCAAACAAACGAGGGAAATGATGAATGCGTGCACTTTGCACAAATCAAGGTAGGTGTAAGTGCGCTTATCCCTTATTAAAATGTTACACACTATATCAAATCTCTAGTATGACTTTTTTCCCATTACTTTTCTTTTACTTTCTATTATTTTAAGGATCCAATCACCCTTCGGGCTCCCCCCTCCCTCTCCTTAGACCATCCTTTTACTCCCAGGTTTGTAGTGACTTGTTTTGATGTCCCTCCCTTCCTCCCCTCTTCATGTTTTTTCCAAATCAATATTCAAATCGATTAAAGGAATAAAACTATAACTGCGTCAACAATCTACTATCCAGAAAAATATTTTCAATTAAAGCTTGGAAGTGGGTGACAAGAAAATCGACGTCAGTTACCCGACAGGTGTGGTAACACATAAAAAAAATCACAATCGATAAGATAAACTTGAGTCCCTAAAACATGTGTGTCCAAATTTGTTTTTTGTATTTCCAACCTGCCATCAAAAGTGGTCGGCTTTTGATTGCTCATTAGTAGCGTGATCGACCGCCGGGAACCCCAGTTCCTATGACGAGAAAAAATACTCACTACATCCTGTTTGATAGAATTACCGTCATAATTGCCTTACATCGTTCATAACAGCGCTGTGATTTCCCCCCTCCAATTTTGACCCCCTTTCCACATCTGTAATTTACTCCCCGCACCCCTAAATTGTTCGTTCCTGATTTTTTATGTGTGCTCATTAGATTTTAATGTGTGCCCATTAGTTCTTAATACGTGCCCATTAGTTTTTAATGTGTGTCCCAGGGTTTTGGGTGGGAGTTTTATTTTATTTATTGGTGGGGAGTGTGCATTCTCTGGCGTCGAGCACTTCTCCCGCGACGTGTCGGCACTCCTCCCTTGAGGGGCGGGGGAGCAACCTTTCTCGACGACTTTCAAATACAAAGTGATATCTCGCTGTGATTTTCCACCCCTCCAAGTTTGAATCCCTTTTCACATCCGCGAGAAATTTACCGTTATTCCCCGGGGGCCCCATGTCATTACTCTGCCTGGGTGGTAAAGCTCAAGGGACATCAATGACACTAATTATCACGCAGCGTGTACATCCTAATGACGCGGATCTTTGTGTCACACCATTATATTTGATTAGACTTAGCTGTACATGTGCGCTAATTGTCTCCCACACCTTAACCCACTACTCTGTATCATTAACGATGTGATTCTAATCTACGGTAAAGGACGGCTATAGTAGGATTTTGCCAGGAAAACACCTATTTAACAACAACGTCAAGAGTCATGTGATCTGTAGCAGACACTTGACAGCAAATTATGTGTGAATTTTATAAACTGTTCTTCCTACCAAATAAATTAAATATATTCATACGTCAAGTCAGTGATTTGATAGATACTGACCGCTGGTAAAGGACTCATATGTCAATTCATGTGATCAATGTTGACTGAAAAAATACAATGTTTAAACTGTTCTTCCTACCAAAAAAATTAAATATATTTATTTTTTACATCCGACCGAGCTCTAACCTTGAGCTCCCCATCCTCGGCAGTCTAATATACCGCGAGAGTTGTGCGTTAGAACACATGTCCACCGAAGAGAGACAGTTTTAGATTAATTGAATAACTGTGCGAAGCTATATTTTACAAGTATTTAATATTTCGGCCGTCACCATCCGGAATTGAACCAGAGCTCCTTAGACTTGTGGATGAGCCATCCTAACTACGAGGTCGATGTTACGTGCTTGCGCGCTGTAAGTTTGACCTAGTTACAGAAGCAAAACGCAGGTTTCTCCACCTCTGTTATCTCCAGTACACTAAACATTGAACAGTTACAGCTAGTAGAGAGTTAACATGTTTACAATACAATATTCATTGCTGATGAGACGGTTAATTGACACGGCCAACATAAGTCACTCGCAGTTCTTTGGCAAGAGAGGCTAACCAGGACCGCCCAGAGGACCAGCGGGGCCAGGGACAGTGGGGTCCTAAGGGCCCACTTTTACAAAAACCAATAACCTTAATTTCTGTGATTTATTCTTTTGCCATAGTATTTTAATTTAAACTATGTGCATGAAATAAAGATAACATTTTCGTTACATTATTCAGATACATTATTCTTATCCTTATAAAGCTAACGTCTAGGGGTAAGGTGTCAGACTTCTGTGCTGGGGGTCCGGGGTTCAATCCTTGGTCCCGGCACAGATTTATCTGAGTTCCAAACCCTTCCTTCACCTCTGACAAGACGTGTATTAATCACAACTTGTGAATGTGAGGAATGCCTGGTCTCCACCGTGGTTCGGATTCCACGTCAAACTGTAGATTCTCTATTTAATCTCACAATCACCCTACCATCACACATTAGCGTAAGTGCGTATAACCCGAACGGGTAGTAAGACGCGGTGCTAATAATAATAATAATAATAATAATAATAATAATAATAATAATAATAATAATAATAATATAAAGTTAACAAACTTCAAAAGAGCTGGCATCGGAAAATTGGTAACTAATGAAAATTATTTTTATATGTGTATTGTTAAAGCGGCAAAACTTGCTGTTGGAAGTCCCCGAGAAAACTGGCCTAAGGGAAAACTGGTCCAACTCTGGGTGACTTAGTTAACTGCAGCTCTAGGGAAATGATGATTTAGTTCGGTTTCTTTCAAGGTCTCTTCATTTATTTATTTCCGGGTCAAGGAATATCCCCGTCCAGGGGTTGAACCTAATACAAACCACCCGGGTGAAGAGTTGAGCACATCGAACACGTTGACAATTAACTAACTTTTAATATCAGTAAAAAAGTATTTCTTTTAGTTCATGCTTTTTAACACATGGTTTATTTAACGACTAAATCCAAGGGTAAAGGATAAATAAGGTAGTTTAAACTAATTGTACCCGCGTTAGTGTTTAGAAGGAATGTAGAAACAAAATCTATAAATTATCTGTAGAAAACATCCCGTCTGAATTAGAACCGCCATTTACCGTAATATAAAATCCACTTTAAAACGTGCCTCATGCCTTAAATCACGTGACCACTGGCGTGGAGTTAATATCTTTATATGTCTCATTGTAGATAATTTATTAAACCTAATAATTATATTTAAAAATGTAATGCCTAACACATTGATTTTATTTATGATATTTAGCCTGTATTTTCCGAACTAAATAATTATCTTAGCACACAACTTACAAATTAACATAACTTTAGAACAGATTCAACACCTAATCCCCCGACCGTTAATTTATCGTTAGGAAAGGTGAAATCAAGGCAGTAGCCAGGCAATAACTTCAATGGGTGGGGATGGGGGGGAGTTTGGTGGGCACATCCCCCAATTGCCAGAGGCTAGAAGAAGTTTTAAATCATAAACAGTTTTAAAAGCTATCTGAAGTGTTTTTTTTATGGCAACATAACCCCCTAACTGCCGGAGGCTAGGACAAATTTTAAATAATTAATTTCCTCTAGAAGCTTTCTGAAATACGTTTTATGGAACACAGCCCCCTAATTTGTACTTGTACCTGAATTTTGATACTGTTTGAAATATAAATAAAGCCATACATATTTTACTTATAAAATTTAGGGGGGGGGGTTGAACCCCCAAAATCAACCCCTGACTACGGCCTTGGGTGAAATCCAAATGTCCTTTATTATTTATTTGTTAACCGTGCTGGGAATCAAACTCGGGATTCATTAGACAAGCGCGTTACTGACTTAGCTTAGGCTGGGTTTCTCTTCATGCATAACGCATAGCTAATACTAAATAGTTTCCACTTCTAGATAATGTATCTAAAAATACTTCAATAAAGAGTTCAGACGAAAAGCACCGTAAGTTAAATTGTATCTTTTGAATCTTGAATTTAACAACATTTAAATTTTGTCCAAACTATTAAGTAAAATTCTGTTTTTATTTAGTTCCGATTTTATTATTTTCATGAATATTATAGTAGACCTACTTCTCGATAAAATAATGAAATATCTCCCCTTTATTTTCAATAATATATACAATCATAGTCACTGACGCTAAAACAGTTAATTCGTGAATAACAAACAAGTATGACTACCACAAGACATTTCAAACATGAAGATGAATACAGAAGCTAATTATTTTTGTCTTTTTTTATACTGGCGTTTAATTGAATACTTTCTCTTCGCGCATTCTCATTAACTGATACTATCTTTACTACACTTTATGCATAACGTAAATAAGAAGTTAACGTTAAATCAACTTTATGCATTATACTCTATTCACTACGCATCGATTATAAACACTAGCACCGCGTTTTACTATCCGTTCGGGCTATACGCCAATATTCGCTATTATGCTTTATGCATGAATATAAACCCAGCCTTAGATGTTGGACTGTGAATTATTGTGTTTGGTAATTTGGTTGATGGGTAATCTTATCAACTAAAATCTTGAACCATATTTGATAGCCTGATAAGCTGAAATACTTCATTTTTTTATTAGCTCTCAAGAGTATGCAAGCAGATAAACTTATTTAATTTGAGACTAATAAGGGGAGTTCCACCTCAATTAAAAAAAAAACACCCAAGGTCTCAGATGCTGATGAAACTTGGTAAACTCAATCCCTCCATGTTAATAAGTGACCACATAAAGTGTACCTCCCTCTAGCTCTAGTTTTTTTTATAGCCCTTCAAACTTTCATTGAGTACTTGTTATTTACTGATCCCGAGGCCTTCTATGCAAGCTGTACTTGCTTACCAATTTTTTTTATCTCACTCACAAATCATTCAATCTCTTTGAAATGTAATAGCCTTGTCAATAAAAGCATGAGGATTTTAGAAAAACATATGAACGCTCAAAATGTCTGTTTTAGCCACATAAAAAATTAAGAAAGCAATTTTTACCTACTTTAAAAAAAATGAAAACATGGTTTACTAAAAACTGAATTTTCATTGTGAGAGAAAGGTATCACCCTAATTTTTTTAATTGAGCCTAGATATACGTCATATCATACTTGGGAAAAAAATTGATGGCTTTTTGATTCCTTCTGCAAAAATATGTACTTTTTCCTTAAATTAAAAAAAAAAGGCTGCTGGATGATTATTTTTAACTGTACCCCAAATCTAAGACTCTTGTCCAAAAAAACATAAAACGCACATAAGTACAGTATTAAAATGTTAATAATCTCACATTAAATATATGACTTCAGTTTCTTAAAGTAACGATATATTGCCGAGACTAGATATTTTCTTCTAAAATATTGATTCTGTAATTACTTTGAATTGAAACTGTGTTTCCATTTTATAGCCATTTCAAACAATTATGTGTAATCACATTTCCTTATATTACTATAAATGACAAACTTTGTCAATAAATATTGCAAATAGACAGCTGGTGGTGAAACGACCCTTTAAACACTTGACACACAGGGGGATATTAACGGTTGGGACTATTAACTATAGTGAGCTCCGAATTACGTGTGTGTTTTCAGATTTAAAGTTAAGGGTCGGAATTGCATGATTGGTCATCGTCTCAAAAGCGAAATTATACTCTTATTTTGGTTGTAAGAACAGTAGAGAAAATTTAAACATATTTCTTTGCTGTCAACTTTAACATTTTACTTTACTATTTGTGTTATTCCATAGGTATTGATAATATCTATCAAAAGGGACAGCTGCAAGTAGCAAGACTTGATGTATGAATATATTAAAATGGTTTTAGTAACTTTAATAACAAAATAACACGGAATGTTAAAGAAAACACAAATGAAAAATCCTCATAGCTGAGGAACGATCTCTACTCCACAAAAAGTGACTTTCTCATATTTTATATCTTAATTTGGAACAAAATTTTCAAAAATCTGTTCTTATTAAATTACCTTTAGATTAATTTTTCTTCAAAAAACAAATATACAGTGCTATTTGTTACATAGCAAACACTACTCAGACACCCATTCTGAATAAAATAGATATTTTCAAAAATCAATCCTCAATAAACAATTTCCTAATTTTAGAGTTAGAATTAAAATCACAATTTTGTCTCGACCATTTAACATCTAAATATTAAGTTTGATCGAAAACCATTAAACCATTTCAGCTGTATCCCAGGTATGGGAAGATAGATATTTGGGAAGACAAATTGTAAGACATACATTTTTAAATTCGGGGAGGATACATGATAAACTAAAAATTGATTACTCATGTAGTTTGCGTGTATATACACTTATTCAATTTTAGGCAGCGCGTGGCAGAAATTTATGGTTGGGATAGAAGGAAGGTGAGAAAATGTGTTTTGCAATGTTTATATCAAATTTTTTTTGGTCAAAAGTAAATAAATATTAATACTAATATATAGTTCAATTTTCATCACATCAACATTTCTTGAATATCTCTCGTGGGTGTCCTGGAATTTAATGATAACATTTTCTCTTCATTTAAAAAGATAGTCATTTAATAAATACCCTTATGCTCATGACAGATATTCAACAACTGTTGATATCACCATGTGATGACAAATAAACTCTAAATGTTTGTACTGAGGCAACATTTTTTTAATCTGGCTAAAAAAAAAGCTTGCTATAAAAAGCTGCTTAAAACACTGGCCTCTTTCTCGCACCCCCAACGGTCTTCTAGACTTCCCAAAGACCGGCACGTTTAACTGTTAAAACACGATTAGAACTTAACATAAATACCTATCTCTTAATAAACTATTTTTGTTGTTTGTATGACGAAAGAGGATCAGTTTTTATCAAATAAGATATTAGTAAACACCAATCGGTTGGTCCGGAAGACTTTACTTAATCTTGTCTGACCCTAATACAGATAAACTCTTGCCGGTTTCGAGACGTGATCCGACATAAACACATCACCTAAGTCAACATTGCTTCAAGCTGTTTACAATAATACATTGGATTTACTTTTTATTTTTTTAAAAAAAGCTTGTTTAGGTTACACATTAAGAATGTATTAATCTCCATCTTATACTAAAACTTTATACCCACCTAGCAAAAATGTCAGTCGTTTAGCCATATTCCAATTATGGAAAAAAAACTTGACTTTTACATTATATATTAATTAATACATTTAGATATATAATAACAAAAATATGGCCACAGTTTTTGCTATTGTATTAGAATGACTTTTCAAAAAATGTATGATTACAACCTTTGAGTTGAGGCTCGTGTCATAGAGTTCAGTTCGCAGTCTATCTAAAAAAAAGGCCGCATGAAAAGCTAATTTTTTAAAATTATTTATTTAGCACCGCGTCTTACTACTCGTTCGGGCTATACGCTTAAGTACTAATTATTCTAGTGAGTTAGGAATCGGGAAGGTTGAATATAGATGAAGTAAGCCCACATTTGTGTGGAGGAAGAGTGGAAAAAGATTTAGGAAAAACCACCCCAGTTCACCCGAGCGAGATTCGAACCTCGAGCTCCCCGTCCTCGTCAGTATAGTTCAACATGAATCTTGCTCGTTAGATAACTACGCCACCGAGAGGGGTAAAAGCTAAATAAATATAATATAACTTGTGTCCTAAGTTAAGCGCGAACCCAGGTCGGTAATTACTCTCACAGAGCTTTAATAAAAATAGCTATAAAACGTGGGGCTCTTTAAGACTTCAGTTGAGAAGGGCTTAGGAACTTGCAGGCCATAAATTCTTTCACCGACACGAGAAAATTGTAGAAAATATTAGGACTTTTACAGCCTATAAAAACTACAACTTAACTTATTTCTCTTTTGTATTTCATCAACCAGGCTAATATTTATTTCCTTCACTGCGTTTTACTAATCATCTAGATTATTATTATTAGCACCGCGTCTTACTAACCGTTCGGGTTATACGCACTTACGCTAATGTGTGATGGTAGGGTGATTGTGAGATGAAATGGAGGACCTACAGTTTAACGTGGAATCCGAACCACGGCGGGAGGCCTGGCATTCCACACATTCACAAGTTGTGATTAATACACGTCTTGTCAGAGGTGAAGGAAGGGTTTGGCAATCAGATAAATCTGTGCCGGGACCGAGGATTGAACCCCGGACCCCCAGCACAAAAGTCCGACACCTTACCCCTAGACCACCAGGTCACCTAATTATCTAGACTTCACACATTTTAATTTGCGGTAACGAGTTCAATCAAGTTAAACTGAAATGTACCCACATTCACGCGGGGGACGAGTGGAAAACCATCCAGTGAAAAACACCCTCACCATCGGATCAGTAACTGGTAGATCGGACTAGATGAGCCTGGCGTTTAGTTCGTGTGCCCACCGATAATGGTTAGTGTTTGCTATTTTGGGTGGACTCCATTTAATTTATCTGTTAAGTTGTTGTGTTCATATATTTATTTTAAGGTGTTCTACTATAAATTATAAATAAAACTTACTAGATAATTTAAAAAAAGTCAAACCGTTTATGGATTAGAGAATTATGCCCAACGACTTTAAAAACAACCAAATGGATGCCATTTTGTTAAAATTGATCGCGTTTGACATATATGATATTACTGTTTACCATATCGCTATAAATATATTAAATTTAATAAAAATTGGAATCACTTTTCAATATACAGGGTGTCCGCTAAGAAACTCCACTTTACTAAACTGTATTTGCTTAAAATATTGGAGTCTTATTGGTAGACATCCTGTAACATATTTTTGTGTTCTTTTGTTCGTTTATTTGTTTGTTTAAATAAAGAATGTGTATTATCTAGTGACGAGGAGGTCAAGGTTCGTATTTCAGCAGGGTGCCTTGAGGTTTTTTTAATACATTTTATTTATTACTGTGGTTTTCTCATAACTCTCCGCGATAATGTAGGTTCATTTTTAATAAACCACCCTTCTTATTATCACCCCTTAGAATAATTCGTTAGTAACCTTGCTATGAAACATACTACTGTAAGTGAAACAAAATGTCCTCCTTAGAACGCGTGTAAACCGTTGAGGGTATAATAATCAGTCAACTTTCTCGCTTGTCCAAAGGGTCCAAAGAGTTTGTAGTAAATCCCAGAGATGGCTCAGACGCTTTATTAGTTTCTACCTTGGTCAGCGAGAAAGTATCAATTGCTGTCAGGCCATAAGTCTCAAAATGCAATGCTCTCTATCTTTTTCTGGAACGACTTATTTATTCTGTCTAACGCTATACTCCCTTTGGCCCATCACCTACAACCGCCTTTTGTCATGCAAATAAGAAATAGGGGAAAGAAAACTACGAAATGTGGAGGAAAGCTCGCTGCTAGTTCTCAAATATCTTTAACATTTTCTGATGTGAAATTACTGTATTTGTTGGAGGAAGGCTAAAGATATAGCCCTTTTTCCATCAACTCTTGTCTCATGATTCCTCAAATATGCTTAAAAAGTCGTTTTAAAATAAGCTAATGTCACACTTTTCACACGTTTATTTCTATTGGTAAAACTCAAAATAAAATGGGTTATAGAGACCTCGACCACTTTTTGCTGAAATCAGGAACCCTGTCATAGATGCGTTTATACATTCACCGATGAACGTAAATGATATAAAACTGCACGTTTTAAGTAATCAAGAATTTGTTCGCACACTTTTGACCTATAAACTACTACTTTGTAAATCACCCTCCACAAATATTGATTAAACCAAGATATTAATGAATACTTCTCCCATAAAGACCGTAAGTTTTGAATTCGATCTCCACTAGGTGCACTTGAGAAAAGTGGAAGGTGAGGGCTCTCTATAGTGGTTTCCCTTCTTTCTCACTAACTTAAATCTCGCTATCGCCTCATCTCTCGTTATCTCTTAACCCTCTTTCTCTCTCACCATCTGTTCTATCTCTTAATACTCTTTACTGTTCTCTCTATCTCTCCATTTTCTTTCTCCTCTATAACTTTATTTATCTCCCTTTCTTCAATCCCCACCTCTCTCTCACAATCTTCCCTTTATTTCTTCCATAGATTCCTCTCTTAATTGAAATTATTCTCTAATTTTATCGTCTCTATTCGCTCTATCTAATTTTATCTTTATATTTATATTTTATTTTAAATATTATATTATATTCCAACTAGCCTGGCTCATTGTAAATTGATGGTGCCTTATATTAAGCCGGGTTTTCCAATTCGCCTACGACATATATACTATAAATATAATACACTTATATAATCTATACATATAAATATATATATATATGTAAATAATATACATACATTATAATTGTATATTACGCAAGTCTTTAAATTTGTAATTTACTGTAATTCTCTGTGGGTGTGATATTCCTCTTTTCTCTAAGAGTGTATATTATTTCGTTTATGCTCTTTGGTAGAATGTGCAACAATGTTTATTATCTCGTTTCAAATAATATCTTGCAAGTTTTAAGTAAATATATTTTTTTTATTTATTGCGAGAAAGTATATGCTGTGCACCCTCCCCCCCTTTTTGCACAAAAAAACCTATAAATTTGTTTGTGGATATAACTTGGAAAAAAAAATTATCATGCTAGAAAATTACGAAGCTTAGCTACGTCGGTAGTGCGTCCACCCACGAAGCTAAGGGTCCCGGGCTCGATCCCTGGCATGGTTGAGAAATTTATCATTGTTGGAATATGGGTTTACCCTTTCACAATGATGAATTGATGGCCGGGGGATGGATTTTGTGTCTGTCCTAGATTTAAGATTATATTTAGTACAAAGGCGTTTGACCTGAACAGGTAGTAAGATACGCGGCGCTAAAATAAAAGTTAAAAAAAAATAGCACCAACAACCTACAATAACATCAGTAACATAATTTGCGAGCCACTACTGTATAAGCTGGTTCAGGTTACGGACGTGTCCAGATGGACACTAACAATATGTGCATTTGTGCACAGAATGTCTACATCAATATTCCACTTCCTCCTTTCTCGCTCCACAGTCATAGTCTCTTTTTATGTCCTTTCTCGTCAAATGTTTTTAAAATTTATTTTCTCTCCTTTGTTCAGACGTAACAAATTAGTTTATAACAACAATCAAAACATAGTTTGTAGGTCCCAAGTTCAATTCCCGTGTCCAGATGTCATTTTTTAATTTAAATAATATGTAGATGAGGCTATAACCATAATTAACAAATACTCATATTCAACATCATGTAGAGATAATTCTTTAAATACTTAATCTATTACTTCGGCATATCTGTATATAGCACACTTAGTGTAATTAATATTAATATTTTTATTAATTACACTATTGTGTTAATAATGAGTAATATCTAAAACAGAGGAAATGCACCAACATATTTTGTGGAGGGACAAAGGGAAACCATTTAGAAAGATGCACCCTGTGTTTACCCATTCGGGATTTGAACCCTGACCACCATTCATCGTTAAATAAACTAAATTAGCTTAGTGTTTAAATCAAGTTAAGGCTAACTTTAAAAATGAACCGATGGTTTAGTTCGATCCAGGGGTGACCTGGAAGTCTAGGGGTAAGGTGTCAGACTTCTGTGCTGGGGGTCCGGGGCTCAATCCTCGGTCCCGGCACAGATTTATCTGATTACCAACCCCTTCCTTCACCTCCGACAAAACGTGTATTAATCACAACTACTTGTGAATGTGTGGAATGCTAGGTCTCCACTGTGGTTCGGATCCCACGTTAAACTGTAGGTCCTCCATTTCATCTCACAATCACCCTACCATTGCACATTAGCGTAAGTGTTAATAATAATAATAATAATAATAACAATAATAACAATAATAATAATAATAATAATAATAATAATAATAATAATAATAATAATAATAGGATTTTCTGTTCTCAACGGAACGGATCGTTAGCATCCACTTTCACATTTTCCTCAGCGACACAAACGCTATCTTAAAGATTTTCCTCAACATTAGCTCTGTTCAAACAACGTTAATGTAGTCTTATTAAATTCAGATCAATTTTTTTTATATTATATTGTTAGTTTCTACTTTTCAGTAGCAATTTTATTAGACAAAAATGTAGACTTATTTTACGAAATTTATAAAAGAATACTAATAATAAATGCTAATGTAATTTATTATAATAGACAATCACACGTAAGATTATTTTTAGGGGGCGAGGGAGTCTTTCTTTTTTGGAAAGGGGGGTGCACCTTTAAAGTTTTGGCACGGGCCCATTACTGCCTAGTTACGCCTCTTGTCTATGGACTAAAATCAACCTCAAGACTAGAGAATTGAAAGCGTTTCTGTCTGTGACCATACTGTAACGAGCTCATCAAACATTAGCATTTTGTGATAAACAAGTTCGGTCGAAGGTTGTGTTGAACTGGTGAGTTCTAAAAATACCGTTGTAGAACGAGAGATAACTGTTTGCGTTATTTGCTTCGTTCCTGCTCTGGCTGGATTCGTGTTTTACTAACCTTTCCAAGGACATAAGACGAAGGGGACTTTTTAAGATAATGTTCCAGCGTTTCATCTGAATTGAGGGTGGGAAACTATTAACGGGGTGGGAGCACCTCCAGTACACCCCGTCAGAATTTAACATCGGCCTCCGGGTCAGAAACGAGCTTTAGAGAAAATGTTCACCACAACCCCCTCCTCCCCTCTACTCTCCCACCCTCGGATAAGTTAGATAGGCAACATATCCGCGTAGTTGACGGCACCAGTCTCCTATATTCTTATTTTCCGGTAGGAGGAGGTTGAGGCGCAAATCGCGGCCTGGTATACTGAGATGACTAGTTACTAAATATTTACCCTTTCCCTCTCTACGTAAATAGTGGTACATTTAATCTAAATTTTACCCTCCTCATTTATTACAATAGTCTAATTACGTGCATGGGTAGTAAAAGACGCGGGGCACGAAAGGAAATTTAAAAATTCACCTTTTCAAAAGAAATTAAAAAAATAATGGTAGGCTTATGCTATTATTTAGTAGTAAATAGTTAGTTTGGTAAAATAATCATTTAGTTTTATCTATGCTACATGTAACGTAAGGGGTTACCTTGAGTCATAGATAGTTGTCAAAGGTATCGCGTGTCGGCTGCGGCCGACTATTTCCGTGGATTGTTTTCTCACAAATAAAACGGCACAAACTTGTTCAGTTAAAAAAAGAAACAAATCATTGTTAAAAGTATGAGTGGGTATCATACCCCCTTCCCCTCCTCTCTTCCTCACCGAACTGAATACGTATTACTGTCATAGTTATAAGTAACGGTCATTTTATGATGCTTCACATCTGTCAGACTGCTTCATAAACTTGCTACTTTCAATCAAATAAAACCAAACACTAACTTATTTATTGGTGACCTGGCGGTCTAGGGGTAAGGTGTCAGGCTTCTGTGCTGGGGGTCCGGGGTTCAATCCTCGGTCCCGGCACAGATTTATCTGATTGCCAAACCCTTCCTTCACCTCTGACAAGACTTGTATTAATCACAACTTGTGAATGTGTGGAATGCCAGGCCTCCACCGTGGTTCGGATCCCACGTTAAACTGTAGGTCCTCCATTTCATCTCACAATCACCCTACCATTGCACATTAGTGTAAGTGCGTATAAACCGAATGGGTAGTAAGACGCGGTGCTAATAATATCTTATTTATTTCGACAAATTTGTTTAATTCCAGAACATTATTTAAAGTAATTGATTAATTGAAACCAACTTTAGGGTTTCTTGCAGCCATTTGGGCTATTCACATTTAATTTCATTAATGGGTTAAGGATGAGGAAAGTAGAATTTAGAGTAAATGTGTCCTCATATGCTAGGGTAGAGAGATTAGAAAACTATTTAGGAAAAAAAATACCTTATATACACCCAGCTGGGCTTTGAACCCCAACCTCACCGACAAACCAGACCAAACGAGGTCAACACACGTACGAGTCCTCGTGCCCACTGGTGCTGGTTGAAACCCAAGAGGCTGTTACGTCAGTCGCAAGAATCTCTTCCCTCCTACTTTTAGCTTTTAGTCTCAAATAAGATGGAACGCCGCTAGACAACAGCTGTTCTCTTGTAGTTCACGCAGAGCTCACAGCTATTGTTATTCTGCACGTGTAATGATGGCGAGAACTTATTTCTCTCGGAGGTCACGTGTCTATAATAAAGTCCACTATATCTTCTTAAAGACGTGTGGTCATTGATTAATGTACACTCTGATTGAATAGAAATGGACATAGTTGAAAATGGTAAAAATATTAATGTTTAAACTATCCCCGGAAAAGTACAAAAATTCCTAGCTGTGATTTTTTTTATCGTTCCATAAGTGGTAAATTAATTAAATTTAAATTAAGTCTTTAAGTCATTATTGCATATGCTTAAAAAATACAAATATTTTATTCCGATATGAACGAGCTAAGGAACCACGTCATCTCGTTATAAGTTCAGGGCTAGGTCAAGATACCCCTAGGACAGTCGTGTTGTAGGGAATTATAAGTTCAGGGCTAGGTCAAGATTACCCATAGGACAGTCGTGTTGTAGGGAATTATAAGTTCAGGGCTAGGTCAAGATACCCATAGGACAGTCGTGTTGTAGGGAATTACAAGTTCAGGGCTAGGTCAAGATACCCATAGGACAGTCGTGTTGTAGGAAATTATAAGTTCAGAGCTAGGTCAAGATACCCATAGGACAGTCGTGTTGTAGGGAATTATAAGTTCAGGGCTAGATCAAGATACCCATAGGACAGTCGTGTTGTAGGGAATTATAAGTTCAGGGCTAGGTCAAGATACCCATAGGACAGTCGTGTTGTAGGGAATTATAAGTTCAGGGCTAGGTCAAGATACCCCTAGGACAGTCGTGTTGTAGGGAATGAAACCACCACATCTGTGATCAAGGGACTAGTATTTTAATTGAACAGAGTGTCTTCTTATTTAGGAACATACTTAAGCTAGGGTCACAATTGAAAACTTAAGAGTTAACGTATGCGTTAAGGCGAGTGTTTAGGAAATGCTATGTTATGTACCAGTTCATAATAGTTTGTGAACGTGTTGTGTGTTATGTAGCAGTAACGCTGTTGAATTTTACTTTATTTTATATTCTTTAGTTTTGCTACGACCGGAAGCAATCGTTCCAACTAATCGGAATGTAGTTTCTGTTAATTTAAATTGGGTTTGTTTCATATGCCTAATTGATTTTGCGTCCTTTCAATACTGTTTATTGATTTTAATTAACGTAGCTTATAGGTATTAACGTGATTAATTTTAATTAACTTTATAAGATTTTAATATTTTTGAAATAATAACTTGGTGATTTTATAGTTTAGCTAACTACTTTCTGATAGAGGACTCTGATACCGGCATGTGTAATTGGTTGGACTTGTCATGTTAATTTTAAGGTGTGAATTTTTAAACTAGAAAAAAAACCACAGAATAAAACCTAATGTGTAATGTGTGCACACACATGAACACGTCTTAGCTCTTTTTTTTATATCGCTATCCAAACATAACGGGCTGGAAAAGAACCGCTATGCAAACACTTTTTTAAATCATATTTCGTATATAACAGGAAAATTAACCGATAAACTGTATTTACAGACATATCAATATGAAGATTATAATTTTATGTAAGGTCCATCAGCTATATTTAAATTTGAATTGAATCTACTAGGGTGTGCTTCGAAAACTTCAACTTCACTTTGAACCTTCATAGCTTTGACTCCTATAAACTTGGGGGGAAAAGGGAGGAATATTAACTGTTTAAATGTAACATTTTCGGTATTCTGTGCCGTCATAAAACATCTCGTCTTATGATATCCTGTAATAATATAATAAAGGAAAATTACTTAATAGGTTGATATTCTCATTCATGTTTATATTTTAGTAGATAAGTATTGTAATCGTGAATACTTTCGAACTTAATATTAATCCAGATATTTACGTTTTATGTGGTCCCGAACTAAAAATAAAGATGGGTTTTACAATAATTCTGCTTTTGTTTTTACTTGGAATTACTGCTAAAGCGGTTTGATGAATTTCGTTCAAATTTAATATTTAGATAGTGTACTATGGTTATAATTCTTTTTTTAGAAAATTGTTACAACAATTTTTTTGTTCAAAATAGTTATCTGGGGAGTGTTTTTTTATTTTAAATAACACTGTTTACTGGTTTTTTAAGTAAAAATTATTTAAGGGTAGTTTCCAAAAAACTGAATTTTGAGCATTTGAAATATTTTTAAAATGGCTCCTACGAATTAGTTCAAAATGAGTATCTGTTTAGCATGTTAAATGACATTGTAATCTTGTTTACTTGGCGGGGGAGGGGAGGATCCAAGATTATTACTGATATAAAGTTTTATAAACTTTATTTTAAACTAATCAGAAAGTATGTTTGATTGTGTTGTACGCTTTAAGTAAAGTAGTCCGACTTCTGTTTCATTGTCAGGCTTTGGAAAGATTAAGCTAAAGCTCCAGCTAAGGTACTTTTATTGTTGTTTCAAACTAGTAATATTTTAACTGTATTTAAACTTTTGTTTGAGCTAAATTGAAAAATACGTTGCAAATAAACAATAAACTAATACTGGCACATTATATAATGGACCGTTTTAAAAGTTAGGCAATAGTAATTTATAATAGATTTTGCTCTAAAATGTGTTTTATTTAACGATCGGTATAATTTAATTCAATTAGTTTTACTATATGTTATATTTTTTTAAATAAATATAAGAGACGACCTAATTTTTCTGTTTGTAGGATTTGATATTTTCTTTTTTTATGCACCGCGCATTACTACCCGTCCGGGATATTTCCGTATTCACACTAATGTGGTAGGGATGAGTAGGTGAGCATGTAGAGTAAAGGTAACCTCATTTATATGAAGGAAGAGTGGGGAACCATCTTGGAGTAAGCTCCTCGCTACTCCCAGGCGGGATTCGAAAGCTGAACTCCCCGTCCTTGGCAAACCAAACCAGATGAGAGATTATCCCGCATGCCATCCGAAGCGAATGATAAATAATTTATTAACGCTTCAATTAAATTAAATCCAAACGTGGTTCGATCCCGGTCGGGTGTATTGAGGGTGGGTTTTTTTTCTAAATGGTTTCCCACTCTCTCTCTCTCTCTTCACGCAAATGCGAGTACACATCCTAGAAATTCAACCTTCCTCATCCTTAACCCATTAGCATAATTTGTACTTAAGCGTATAACCCGAACGGGTAGTAAGACGCGGTGCTAAGTATTATTATTTGCAACTATCACTTTTGATAGATATTATTAATATATATAAAATAACATATACTATATAGTAATATGTTATCAATATTGGCTGTACAGAAAGTTTTGAATTTTCTAAACTGTTTTCCCAACAAAAATCATACTATACTTTTCCAGATTTTCAAGCGCACTTTTGTAAATGGGATTTGCTATCGTGGATTGGTTGATTTAGAATTATCTTAATTGATTCGATTCCTAGTTTTTACCTATCATCTCTCCTGGCTGGACTGAGGGATAGCCTTAATTCGTTCAGTCCTCCCTTATCCCTGTCGTAGTCAACTACTTAGCGCGATCAAACAGGAGAACGCGGGCGAGAGATTACCGGTAATGCAGCTGAGTATGACGGGACAGTATGCGCCTCTTCTATAGGAGAAACACTGAGACTGCCTTTTTAAAATTTGAAAAGTGTTTAGGTAAAAAAATAATTAACATCCTTATCTTTGGGCTATACGATATGTGGATATATAAATGTACCCCCATTAGCGTGGAGGAGAGATAGAAAAAATCCACAACGATAAATCACATACAAGGAGACAGCCCCCCCTCCCCACCCCCCACCTTTGTGCACCTGTCATATGCAATCGAATATATTGTGAGTTTGACATCCTAGACATCTGCTATCAGAAACCATCCACACTGTAACCCGCGCTGTAGGGATGTATCTGGAAATAGGAAAAGCTACAAAATCTACTTTGATCTCATACGCCAATAAATGTGTTCAACAGGGTATCAAGCTTAAGACACATAACCTCCTAACCCTCGGACCTTAATGACTATCTTTCCCATGTCATTTATAAATGTATTGAAGGATGAGTATCCTGTATTTTTCGTAAAATTCAAACAAATGGTTTGTAACAACGCTCTGAGAATGATGCCGAATTTTCACTAAAGCTTCGCATGTTATCCGCTCTTGCGTTTGTTCCTACTGAAGAAGTCGGGGGCACTATTGATTCCTCGTGCAATAGCAATGTATTGCCCCAAGAAGCACAACCTATTATAGATTATTTTGAAGATGCATGGGTCAGTCGTCCAGATTGCCGTTTGGGCCGCCGCCCTCCAATTTACGCACACCAAATTTGGAACTGTTATGATAGTGTTCTTCAGGGGCTACCCAAGACAAGCAACAATATAGAAAGATGGCGCAAAGGGTTCCAACAACATATCACTGCAAATTATCCCAGTATTTGTGAATTCGTCTCAGCAATCAAGATGGAGAATCTCTCAATGAGGTCCGAATTGAGCAGTACACCAGCGGGAAGGAATCTCCTTGTCAACGTATGAAATACCGAAACAGTATGAAAGGTTGAGTCGAATTGTTGGTGGCTGGGCCCAACATGGGGACGTGTGTGACTATTTGCGAACTAGTTTTTAATGAAATTTACTACCTTGAAAATGTTTTTTAATCTTTTTCATCCATAAAAAATATTAACATTCAAATAAATAGCCAATAAAAATAACAATAAATTTATTTCAATTTGCTAAGTTGTGCTGTGTTGAAGTATAAAAAATTATTTTGATTATTTTTTTTAGTGTTTTAAAAACGGTTTGTGTATTCCTAGAGTTTAAAAAAATTATTTACGAAAAATATATTTTGAGAAAACTTGTTTTACGTTAGTTATTTGGGAAGTGTTAGTAATATTAATGACTATTAAAATAAATAATCAATAAAATTAAAAATTAGAACACATTTAAATTAAATCGTTGTTGTTGCTTTAATGTTTTAAAAAAGTTTAATATTTTGATTTATATTTTTTTAAACTTGTTTTACGATAGCATTTTTTGATAATTATTTCAATAGATAATATTTTCGAAAAAATAGTCCTCGATAAAATATCTCCGGAAAACTCGCAAGTCACTAAATTGATTTTCCGAAAAAGATGATCAATTTGCAGTTCTCAAAATTGGTACTTAAAAAAATTTATTTTCGATTAATTGGGACAAACTTAACAATCAGATCCCAGATAATTTGGATTTTGAATTAATGTAAATTTACATATAAAAACCTAATATAATTGATTTGTTTATATTTTCTATATAAATTAGATCATTTAAACTTCTAATGCTTATCGAATTTTTACAAGATTCGGATTTGGTATTATTACATAGAAATAAGATTGGGAGCCTAGGAAAAGTGGATTCAAAGTATTAAGTATTTTGTTATTGTTGTTAAATTAACTAACAAAAATATGCAGATATAATCCGGTGCTTGGAAAGTTTACATTAAAGCTTAAATAAGGACTTATCATTTTAAATTTCTGAAAACTAAACTTAAAAAATAAATTATATACAATTTAAACCTACTTTAAATCAAATCTATGTAATAAAATTTGTTCCACTAAACCATGCGTATGTTAGTTTTGTTGTCAAATGCTTAAATCACACTGTTTCCAGTTTTGCGAGATAATAAATTATTTCATGCATTTTTTTACAACTATTTCGTGATATTATTGGAAACCCTAGAAAATTCAGTTTTTGTTACATACCCTTTCTATAATAATAATAATAATAATAATAATAATAATATGATATTATGTTTTGATTAGCGATTAAGTTCAATTATTGACGTTAGTATTTTTTTCATTTCTTAAAATACCATTTTAATTTTATTTTGCTTGTAGTATATGTTTTATTGTATATACTTTTTATGTTAGGAAATCTGTTCTTAGTCTCTCGGCTCTTCTTGGTATATAAGTTTACTAAAATAAATGAATATTCATATTTAATTAAAGGAATATAGTTTTAAAGTTAACAATTAATTAATGATATAGCTTAAAATAATTTATTGATTGACGTATTTACTATCTTTTAATTAGTGAT
This sequence comes from Timema genevievae, assembly GCA_902155825.1. Taxonomy (NCBI): domain Eukaryota; kingdom Metazoa; phylum Arthropoda; class Insecta; order Phasmatodea; family Timematidae; genus Timema; species Timema genevievae. The sequence continues at coordinate 29,098 of CABFWO010003149.1, read as the reverse complement.
GTTAAATTTACATTTATTGGGGATATCAAACTACCTTTAATTAGTTTGTGTGACTCGAGGGTGGATGACCAATTTAATTACTTGCTCGTGATAATTATTGCTACGTTTTACACCATGGCTATAAATGGCTTAGTATAAGGGCTGGGGAAGAGAAAGGTTGTTTGTGTAAAGTGCACCTACATTAGTGTGTAAAGGGGATGTTAAAACAATAAGGAAACAGTTGGAAAACTATAATTTAGAGCACCCCTTCCGATATTTGAACCTATACCTTTCAGCAACCTAATATTTTGAAAGTCTGAAGCGTTAAACCATTAGACCATTCGTGTAAGTATTTCTCGCAATGTTTTTTTTACAATATAGTGGATCTTTTAAGTTACACTATAAATGAATAAAATTACTATATTTTCACTTTTCCTTTTAAGTTGATACCGTCACATATCTCAGGGGAAATCTGCACGACATTTAAACCCGACTCTAACCTCACAGTTAGCTTAGCTCGACTCCATTCAAACATTAAAACATTTGGACAGTTCACAAATATACTATAGAGTAAGGCCGTAGTCAGGGGGGGTTTCGGGGTTCAAACCCCCTCCCCCAATTTTATGAACAAAATATGTATGGCTTTATTTATGGTTCAAACAATATAAAAATTAAGGTACAAATACAAATTAGGGGGCTGTGTTACCATAAAAAGCACTTCAGAGAGCTTACAGAGGTGTTTAATATTTATAATTTTTCCTTAACTTCAACAGCTATGCTACTATAAAAAAAATCTTAGAGAGCATCTAGAGGTGTTTAAATATATAGATTTTTCCTAACCTCCAGCAGTTAGGGGGTCATGTTACTATATAAACACTTTAAAGAGCTTCTAGAGTTGTTTAAATATATAGAATTTTCCTAGACTCCGGCAGTTAGGGGGTCATGTTACCATAAAAACACTTTAAAGAGCTTTTAGAGTTGTTTAGATATAGAGATTTTTCCTATAGCCTCCGGAATTTAGGGGGTTATGGTACCATAAAAAAGCACTTAAGGGAATTTCTAGATCTGTTTAATAATTAGAATTTGTCCTAGCCTCCGATAGTTGGGAGTAGTTGCCATAAAAAAACACTTCAGATAGCTTCTAGAACAGTTTTTTATTTATAATTTTTTCTAGCCTCCGTCAATTGGGGGATGGGCNCCCCCCCCTGAAATTATTGGCTGGCTATGGCCTTGCTATAGAGCATTCCAGACTTAGATTGCAGTACACGTCTACTGTTCAATGTGCCATATAGCTTATATCATGTCTCAATGATATCATAGTTATACAAACAAGAACTGTCACGCGGTATAGGTGTGTATTGGGAATGTCACACGATGATTGGTCCATAAAGTGTGATTTCCAAACAATAGTAAGTACCTGTAAGTTATAAAATATATTATACGATTTGGAGTAAATGTCTTGGGTAAATCTCTTCGGCCATTTAATGATAGCAATACCGCTCTTTTATTGATTCGTTGAGTCAGTTGAAATATTAACACAGGTGAGTAAGGATGAGGAGGTGAGTTCAAAATAAATGTACCTGCATTAGCGTCGAGGGAAGGTAGGATGACCAACATACTATGTATAAAACCATATCGAATGCGCCCTGCCTATATTGCAAACTTGACCTCTGCCTCGCTGACAGTCCTGTCTGTTACACAGAAGATAATGTTGTTCCAAACCACACATGTGTACTCATGGCAATAACATTGTGCATGTATACGTGTTTATCCTAACTAAGAGTGTATTAGACCCTACGTTGAATTTATGAAACAGTAAACACAGTTCTAATTAGGAAACTGTAGTTACTGGTGATTGAAGTGATGAAACATAATCTGAACACCAAAATGTAGGCAAATATTTTTAAACATATTCCTATATTATTAAAAACATTGTATTTTAGGTTTTATCATTTAAAAAAAATAACGAAATTGTGAAACTAGCTTGTTTTCACCGACCGCTTCAAGCGAAATTTTAGTTCTAAGTTAAAAAATAAATGGTTAGAAAAAAAGTACAGACTTCCTCAAACAGATACTCATTTAATTGGTTCACAATATTAATCTGGGTACCCGCTACGGTGGCCGTATGTTCTTACGCGCTACTCTCGCAATAGACCAGACTCCCGAAGATGGTAAGATCGGGGTTCCGATCCCTGTTGGGTGTACTGGGATTGTTTTTTCCTAAAGGGTTTCTCCCTCTCCCTCCATGCAAATGTGAGTATAATTCCTTTAACTTTAGTTTTGTCCCCCCCCCCCCCTCAGACGTAAATTTATGGATATGATCTTGAAGATGGATATTTTTAGATTAAATATGTCA
>CABFWO010003149.1:15148-26080 GCA_902155825.1 Timema genevievae | reverse complement strand
GGGGGGGGGGGGGAGGGGTTGAACCCTGAACCCCCCCTCCCTCCCGACTGCGGCCTTGACTACAGTCAACAGTGATCCTGACGCCCAAGGCCACGTAATCACGGAGCGTTTGGTTCTTTCTGCTCCTTTCCTACTACCATCGCTTCTTACTACCCGTTCAGTTTACATGCATGTATTATAATTATTCTAATGGGGTAGGGACGAGGAAGGAAACATTATACTTACCATAATTTGCTTGAAAGGCAAGTGGGAAACCATTTAGAATAAACTACCCTCAGTAGACACGACCGGAATTTGAACCCCGATATCCCAGTCTTCAGCAGCCCAGTCGAACACGAAAGTGACGCCTTAGACCATTCGGCCACTAAAGCGGATCTTTCCGCTATTCAGTATTCATTTGATAAGTTTACCTCAATTTAATCACAGTATGACAGCTTGAAAACTCTATTGGACCTAATTTTACGTATTCATATTATGTGTAGCTGTCACTTTTTAAAGAAATATCAATACCTCAAAAATATCACTAATAATAAACGTAAGTTATCACTATTGATCGCAAAAAAAACCCTTGTTTTTATTTTCTAGAAGGTGCTCCAACTGTCTATTCTTAAGAAAATCAAGATATTTCTAAGGGGCTAAGGATGAATATGTAATATCAAGTTAATAAAGTTTGTAAGACGTGATAATATGTAGGTATAATCTGTATGTTTATATATTACACGTTGAATACTTCACATAAAAGTTGCACATTAAATTGTACTTTTCAAGAAAGTCGACAATGTATAGCAACCTACATCAGTTGCATGCTCTATCTCCAAGTCGACCTCATGTAATGTACAATATCGTATTCTAGAGTTTCCCTGACCACGTCATGGTTTATAAATAACAAGGTCTGTCCCTCATCTTCTCGACTTAAATATAGTCCTCCAGATAGTGGACATGCTAACATATTATTGATTGGCACCTGAACGCAGCCTATAAACCAGCATAGGGCCTGTTTTGATTGGTCGCCAACCCCTTGGAGGGACTTGGTCTGTCCAATACATACGGCAGATGTTTTCGTACTTAATTTAGTAAATACACTTATACCGAAATAATAATAGTGACTATCACGAAATAAGCAGTAAATTAGTTAATACTAAATATATGACATGTATTCAAACTTTATTGTTTTGCATCCTTATATTATGAATAGTTTGTTGGTAACAACAAAAAAGGTCCTTTCAGAAAATGGTTTGTGCGTGCATAGATTAAGAAGTTAATGTATACTTTGAATCAATCTGGCATTATGTTTGAATTATGAATATAGCTATACAGTACATTTAATTTAAACTATTTCTCTCAAAACTTTGTTAAAAAACAAAGATATTTATTTTAACTTGTGTTTTAAATACAGAGGTAAATCACAGCTCAATTCGCTGATGTATGACTACTAAGTGCTAGTTATATCGTCTGCGAATGCGTCTGTACAAAATGCAATGCACAAACAACGTGCGCATAATGTAAATATCAACATTTACTGATTATCACTTCTTAGCTTAATTTAAATTTAGCCAGACTATCTATCAAATCATAAATTAAGGTAGCAAAGTTCTCTAGCGGAAAAAAGTAAAACTACGATTATAAAAGCGTATAGGGGGCTAGTCATTATATTCGAAATATGTTACTCAAAATAAATCACGTTAAAACTTGGCACACACTACACAACTTTTTGTACAAAAAGTTGTGCAAAAATTTGTATAGTATTTTAGTCACATCGATAGCCTACAAGTTTTATCTCAAGACTGTTCACATGGACACGGCGTATACAATTGCACAAAAGATCTTTAGTATAATCCGTGAATAGTTACAGAAAGTAAAAACTCGTTTAATTATAATGGTAGTATATATAAATGTATCTAGTATATATAGTATTAAAAATCAGGTAATGTTTAAAATTATATACGAACGTATATATTGCATATAAGATGTATAATTTATAGACCTATGTATAAAAGATATATATAATTTTAATTATTTATGTATATACTAAATACCTATGACTTTAAAAGCTAAGGTACCTGTTTTTAATAAAAAAATTATGTTTAGTAAGTACTCTGTAAATACCTTTAGCTTGGTAAAACTTAAATTGCTCAAAATAATTATTTACAAACAATTTTTTTTTTCAAATCTTCGAAATACCCAGAATGCATTTTCCTCTCGTTTTTACGCTAAGTGAATCCTTAACAGTCACATTGTTTCACTTTGTTACGTTGATCGTTATCTCAAACTCGTTCTAACGCCCCCGTTAACTCTTTAACTTACCCTCTGACAAGATGTGTATTAATCACAACTTGTGAATGTGAGGAATGCCAGGCCTCCACCGTGGTTCGGATTCCACGTTAAACTGTAGGTCCTCCATTTCATCTCACAATCACCCTACCATTGCACATTAGCGTAAGTGCGTATAACCCGAACGGGTAGTAAGACGCGGTGCTAATAATAATAATAATTTAACTTACCCGCTTCGGTGGCCGTATGGTCTAAACTATATAGCGTCACTTTCGTAATAGACTATACTGCCGATCACGGGCAGATCAGAGTTTGAATCCCGGTCGGGTGTAATGAGGGTCCTTTTTACTAAATGGTCTTCCACTATCTAATTAATTAATTAATTAATTAATTTTTAGCACCGCGTCTTACTACTCGTTCGGGTTATACGCTTAAGTACTAATTACACTAATGGATTAGGAATTGGGAAGGTTGAATTTAGAGGAAGTGAACACGCATTTGCGTGTAGAGAGAGTGGAAAACCATTTAGGAAAAACCACCCCCAGTTCACCCGACCGAGATTCGAACCTCGATCTCCCCGTCCTCGGTGGTCTGGCTCAACACGACTGGCGCGTTAGCCAACTACGCCACCGAGGCGGGTTGTCTTCCACTATCCTTCAATGTCAATGCGGGTACACTTCCTCTAAATTCAACCTTCCTCATCCCTAACTCACTAGTGTAATTAGTACATATGTAAATAAACCGCACGGGTAGTAAGACGTGGTGTTATAAAAACCTTCACTTGTATCCGATAAACCGGACTTACGTCGGATGTTTCGTGCAGATCTTATCTCTTGGGACGCATCCATAGCATGTTTTACTGTCGGAGAGCTACTTGCCAACATTTTGGAATGCGGCCAGACTCTGACCTCTCTAGTTGGGGGGGTTTGGAAAGTCTGCATTGCGGCTTGGAGCAGTAATCAAACCTACCAATTAACCACAGTTCTTGACACTCGGTGACTCGACCTTGGCGAGGCTGGGGTTCAATCCCGACTGGATGCACTGGCAGTGAGGGTTACTAGTGGTTCATCCTCTCATGAGAATACTGGTGCATTTCATAAAAATTAACTGTCTTCATTCCATGTCCTTAAATTTACCGGTAGGCCTGTGTTTTAGCTAGTGCGTTTTGACACTAAATCCATCTAACCGCCTAATCTGAAGTCTAGGTATGAGCAGGTTAGTTGGAAGTAATGCACCTTCATCAACATGGAGAGAGGACGAGTAAACCACAGTGAAAACCAACATGGGAGAAACCATTCAACATTGTATCCGTCCAGGATTTGAACCTCTATCTCCTCTTTACAGTTAATCCTATCAATTGCGTGTGTACCAGACGCCCTAAACTGTGTTAACATTAGTGTGGATGGTTAGCTTAAGTTTCGGATAAGCCTAACGAACAGTGTTTACACGTTGCACTATAAAACTTCTTAGCCTCCAAATTTGTTTTATTTTTTATGTGGTGTATAGAGAGGTGTGCTAAAGCAGGTATACGGTATGGAGTCCCAATATTTCCCCATGCATATGATAGTTGTGTACCTCATTGTAGCAGAGTGATGTGTACCTCATTGTAGCAGACATACACCAGGAATGTGTTAACAATTGGGGCAAACAATTCCAACACCTTAAGAATTAATTGGCACTTCTAAATTTGAGAATGAACAAAATTTCTTAAAGACTAGTTAAAACTTGTATACTATGTGCCTACTTTTGCTTCCTTCTGTATGTATACATATAATGTGTTATTTTCTATAGCATTATTATGCAATAATGTTGTAACAATTAACATACAGGGTGAGCCAAAAGTTACTGTGCACCTACCGATGCTAAAACAAATAGTACAGAATTACTTATCCTCTTTATTGGCGGTAATAAAGTCTCTTATCTGAACCATCTTTAATACTAAACACACTTAGCGTGGTCTATTTATTTCAGTTTGTGCAATAATGTTACCTTGTATGGGTGTAGATGCTAGTGTGCCGCTGTATGAGAAATGTTACAGCAAAAGCCTTAGCAGGCTGACCACAATATTTCAGAAAAGAAAATATCCAACTTTTCCATAATTCACAAATTCTTAGTTTCTCTTAACCCATAATGGAATTGATAAGGGTGTTATAAATAATTACTTTTGGAATGTTCAAAAACGAACATAAACTTTATTAAAAATCGTGTGTGAATTAGATGAAATAAAGACACAGAGACAAACATATCATTTTTCCTGATCAATCGCAAAATCTCTTAATTTTCCTGAAATACTTTTAAAATACATAACTGTGGCAGGATCAGTGTAGGTAATAAGCTTCGCATCTTACTACCCATTCGGATTATACGCATTTACACTAATAACACAAATGTGTTAGGCTTATTGTTTAATTTAAAGAAGTGCACCCGCATTTGAGTAGAGGGGCATAACAAACATTCAGGAAAAAACCCTCTCAGTGCATACAATCTGTATCAAATCCCTAAATCTCAGTCTTCGGCAGTCTAATCTAACATGAGACTAGCGCCCTAGACCATGAGGCCACCGAAGTGGGTTCGATGCATCTTGAAACTTTACCTGTGTTGCCAGCATTCTATTGTACTAGTATCTTACCTGCCGTTTTAGCAACTGTGGTCCAAGAGGTTTGACAACAACTGAGATATTGTCCCTTCATAAGAAGAGAAGTTGTCAAACACACATGATATTTTAATGACCTAATAAAACGGTTAAAGATGAGGAGCCAAACTAAAAGAATAAGCACACGCAATAGCGTGGAGATAGACGGGAAAACGCACAGTTATCAAACACATTTGGGAAATAATCTCATCACGCCCAGCTGAGATTCTAGCCCTGAATCCCCGATAGCTTTGAAACCACACAATATTTTATTTTTAGCAGCTTTCAGTGGTGGAAAGAAAGAGAATAGTTCAAATGAAATGCTTCTCTAGACCTAACAATAATATATTATCCGCACTAATGGGCTCATGGAAAAAAGCTCAGTCTCTTCTTGTCTGTTCTGCTTGGACGGGGAGGTTGGACTCTATTCCTAATTTAGGTTTACTGACATGGTTTTCCCTAAACTACTGCCTAGCCTCCCTCCCTGCACGTGGATGCAGGTACATTTTCACTAAAACATACCCTCCTTATTTCTACCTCATTAATGTTAATATCCGAATAGCCCAGAAGATGGATAGTAATACGATAGCGGTGGTGAAGAATCCCACCAAGATATCGACTTTTTTTTATATAGCGTATGGCACTACTGACCTGAAGGGACATGACTTCCAGTTTGGACGCCTGTATGTAGACTATTAGCAGCTCTGATGGCACAAAGCGTTGTCACATTAGAGTGCCAATAAAATAAATCTATAGAATACACAGAAAATGTTTGCGAGTAAAATTACAGAAAAATAATCTGTAGTTCAACTAAAACAGTATCATCTAATATTATATCTTCAGTGCCGAAGATTAAATCATCTTAATAAATCGTGTGCAACATTGAAAGTCTTATTTATTTTTATTAGAATAAAAACAGATTGCATACCCGCGTGAGTGCGCAGTAAGGCATGCTCGCTTTGTCATCATCGTAAAACCCCTCATCATTTTAATTGGTGCTCGATCACGGCGCTATAAATACTAATATTAAACCGTAGCATTTTAATTGGCGCTCGATCTGCGGCGCTATAAATACTAATATTAAACCGTATCATTTTAATTGGCGCTCGATCGCGGCGCTATAATTACTAATATTAAACCGTATCGTTTTAATTGGCACTCGATCGCGGCGCTATAAATACTAATATTAAACCGTATCATTTTAATTGGCACTCGATCGCGGTGCTATAAATACTAATATTAAACCGTATCATTTTATTTTCAGAAAAATCTACGAATCATGTATCCTAACACCAAAAAGTTATTTGTTTGAATCCGTTTCTTCCGAACTATTTTAGCCATAGTTTCTGTGAAACTGGTCACAAAATACCAAGTCCGAAAAAATATACTGTCATATCCAAAGAAAATTCAGATTACTCATAGTTAGCCTTATAAGTTATAGACATAAAATAATTGATTTTTATTTGTGGCTCTTATTAACTGAATAAATAATTTCAAAAACTTTAACATTTTCTTACATATTCAGTGTGGCTGACACAAAACTTTGTTTCATAAACTTTTAGCTTTGCGCAATAATATAGGCCTACATAATAGGTCCCTTAAACAATTTTCCCAACCAAGTCTTATCACCCACTTGGGTTATCCGTATTTAATAACGCTTATTGAGTATCTGTAGATAAAGATGGAATTGTAATTAAATGTATCCACATTTGCGTGGAGGATAAGTGGGAAACAATTTAGAATCCACACTCTCAATGCACCTATCTGGAATTCACTGTAACCAGAAAACCAGAACCCGATATTTAGTTCACATGCCTATTGATCCGAGTATAAATTATATACATATGGTACATTTAAAGTGACTCGACCAAACGGGCTATTTTTAGTTCAATATGAATAATTATTTTGATCAAATAAAAGGTGTATCTCTTCTAAACTAAATTTGGTTCATCAATAGTAGTTACATTTAGAGTGTTAACGGTTATTTTTGGTATGTTTAGGCGTTCATAAAAAAATGCTACTAGTTCATAGGCCCAAATTATGTGTTTAAAAAAATTATGCACAGTGAATATTAAAATATAACCGTTAGATTTTATGGACTTTTGATTTCAGAAAGGTTAAAATCATGAGTACAAATATGGAAGAAAAAACACACAAATACGGTTGTCATTCAATTTTAGCAAGATTTTACTTTTGGTAAGTATCAAACTGGACAGTAGACATGTCAAAGTGAACCTGTCACCACTTGAACTATCAAACAAAAAAGCAGTATTTATAATTAATTATAAATAATAAGCTACGTTAATTGTGTGTTTAGAATTATTTGTGCTTGTATTTGTGGTTAGTTATGGTTAAGCAATTTAAATGTATAACAAAATTTATAATTCATGTTTGTTACATTAGATTCAATACTTTAATGAATAATTCTTTACTATTTCCGTAACCACCCCAAAATTGTTTCTATTTTTTGGATACCTACCTATTGTCATTAGTCATCACATTATTTTCGGTATAGATTAAATTTGGAGAAATTGATACGAAAAAATATCAAAAATTCTCTCTCTCTCTATCTCTTTTCTCAGTTGTTCACAACCTTGGGGAGGGGGGTGGAGGGCTGAGACCTTTCAAGGCAGAAACTACCTAACCACTATTTACGAATTGCCTTTAAATTTGAAGATCATTTCAAAGTTATTTACAAGTAAACCTCATTCTTAACTAGTTTAACGGCATATTCTTATCGCGCTAACGGTCTCAGGTTCGATTTCCGACTTAGCCTAAATGAAAATTGTTATCAATTATGAAATTGGGGATTTCCCATTTTATAGTAATGAGTTGACAGCTGGATGGCCTGATCTAGAATCAAGCTAGTTTGTAAGTCGTGTGCTTATATAATTTTTTTATCCTTGTCCTATCACCCATCCGGGATATTTACATTCAATCACGGTAGTAGGGTAGGAATGGGTAAGGTAGAATTTTGAGGAAATTTTACCGAATTTGCTTGGAGGAAGAGTGGGAATACCTTCAGCGGGTAAAAAACGTGATACACCTGACCGATATTCAAACCCATAGCGCCCGTCTAGTCCGTGTTGTCCGCCGATGTGGGTCTGATATGATCTGTTGACTTATAACGCCACGTTAAATATCTCTTCCAAGAAAGAAACCTTCTAATGACTTTCCTTGTTATGGAGCTTTGCTTGGTATGTTTAGCCTTCTATGTCCGGTTTGAAATTTGAGTCCTTATAAAGAAATTTCATCTTCAAAGGTGAGAGTAAAATTACTTTTAGACTTTAATATGGCTTCATCAGTCTTAGGGGTCGTATTTTAAAGTTGGTCCAACCTGCATCGGTGGACACGAGGGATAAGGCATCAAGCTCTTTAGTTCTGGTTTGTCAATGATGGAGATGTAAAGGTTTTATTCCCGGTGTACTAAGGGTATTTTTATCTTATGGTTTTCCACGCTTTCCACACGTTAATGCCTGTACACTTCTTCTAAATTTAAGCTTCCTCGTATCCGACCCACTAATGAACTAATTAGTTCGTTTAGTACCAATATTATTGTATTATTCTGAGGGGTAGATACTGAACGGAGCAACTTGGAGTAAATGCACCCGCATAATCGTGGAGAGGGATAAGAGACAATCAATGTTAAAGCTCTCATGGAAAACACCCCCACTTACCCGACCGAGATTCGAACCTTAGCCTCCTCGGCTCCACTAAACCAGTCAAGATGAGAATGATTCCTTGGTCCGCGTACCCACCTAAATATATGTGAGCTAATTTGAAGGGGGTGAGTTTTAATAGGGATAAAACGCCCCCAGTGCACCCTTTATTGGGGCTGAACTCAGTATGGTATTGAACTTCCTTTGTTGGTATTGAACTTGGTTATTGGCCTCCCTCTGTTGGTATTGAGCTTGGTCGTTGGCCTCCCTCTGTTGGTATTGAGCTTGGTCATTTGGCCTCCCTCTGTTGGTATTGAGCTTGGTCATTGGCCTCCCTCTGTTGGTATTGAACTTGGCCATTGGCCTCCTTCTGTTAGTATTGAACTTGGTTCCTTGGTTGGTATTGAACTTGGCCATTGGGCATTGAACGTAAGCTCCTTATGTTGGTATTGAACACTCCCTCTAATTCATTGATTTCAAATCATCACAGTGCACGAGTTATAAGTGGTCAAACTTGTTATTTTATGCTTTTTGAGCACCATTGTTACGGTAAACTAATTAATGTAATGGGGCTGAAATTTAGTATAACCAGACATTCATATGAGCTGTACACAATTAAATATTTATAATAGTTATAATGCTATTAATAATATCAATATTTGTTGTGAGGACGCGGTTTGTGTACAAATGGACAATGTGAATGTCTTATATGCATATTATGCCATATTAATGGCTGAGAATGAAAGTGAGTTGCAGAATGTATTAAATCGTTTGAATGTGGTGACAGGCACAATAGATCTTCGTATAAATGTCTCCTTAACTAAATCGAAATTTTTTGATGAGGACGGTTCAGGAATTGATTGTCACTTTAATATAAATGAAAAACTGTTAGAACAAGTAAATGGTTTTATGTATCTGGGCAGAATGTTATATAAAAATATAGGAAAAGATGGTGAAATGGACAGACGGTTGAATGCATCTCGGGGAGTAGTTGGATGTATGTGGGCTTTTACAAAGAAGGAGGTAATATCGAAATATGCAAAGATGGCAGTTTATAAAAGTGTATTAATGCCAACATTGTTTTATGGATGTAAAGTGTGAGTTAGTCAAGAGAAACACAAGAGCAAGGTGAATGCAGTTGGAATGAAATATCTAAGAAATTAATGTGGAAAAACTTGAATCGACAGAGTCAGTAATGAATGGGTGCTGAAGGAGTGTGGTTTGAAAGGGAATCCAATATGTTGATATGAAAGAAGCGTCTTACGCTGGTTTGGATCGAGTGACAAAGCAAATATATGAAGGTAGAGTGTGTGAATCAAAAGGAAGGGGTAGGCCATGTAAGAGAGGGGGAGATTACCTACATTACCCTACAGTAATTTTCTAGGAAATGTATAGTTGGTTTAAAGTAAAATAATAATGTTTTAATGAGCAGCGCACTTTAACTTGCGTTGAGATCAATCACAACTCTTAGTAAATTATTTCTTAATATCATTATTACATGATTTAAAATTACTAAGCCTTACATAAAAAGTTAGAATTATATTTTACTTCAAACTAATCGTTCGAAAAACTTATTTTCGAAAATATCCTTTTTGAAAAATAGATTTGAGGTACATTTATTTTCGTAAAATAAGTTTTTGAAAAACTTCTCGTTAGAAGACTTTCTAGATCTAAAAATTGGTTTTCGAAAAAGTGCATTTCAAAAATTTATTTTCGCCTAATTGACTGTCGAAAAACTATTAGTTGGGAAAATTGCTATGTCGAAAAATTTGTTTTCAAAACATAAAATTTCTAATAACTGAATCTCGAAAAATTGCTATTCGGCAAACTCGCCGGCTACCAACTGTATATTGGTAAAAAAAATATTTGTCTTTGAAAATAATATCAGCTCAATCGTTACTTGAGTGGTTTGTGCAACGAATAGATACAGATCTGGAAGAGGGGTCATTTTAAAGTTCTCATCGGGGCGTGAAGGGGGAAAATATACGCTTTGATTCATATTACACACCGAAAACTCAATATCTAAGTAAAGTTGATAGCCTTTGACGAGTAAACCTTTAGCTAAAAAGTGAGTAAGGGTTTATTATATAGATTCTTTCTCAATAAAAAGTTTAAAATACATTTTAGTGCAATACTTTGCAGCCATCGTTGCAACAACCCACTAGTAAAATACAGTTCCACTGCGTCTTCTATGGTCAAACATTTGTTCACAGGCGTCAGGTTTAAGCAATACCTGTTGCAGAACTGTCACTCTTACGTTCAGCTATGTCGCGAAGTTTAATGATTTTAGATTTCATTTTATGATTGTTTATGAAGGTTCATATGACTTTTGATAAATGGTAGAAATGAAATGAGTGGTTGGGTGGGGGG
>CABFWO010003148.1:79259-95900 GCA_902155825.1 Timema genevievae | reverse complement strand
AAGAAAAAACCTTTCAACAATGAGATTAAAATGTTAAATCATATTTTTTAAATGTGCAGCGAAAGTTAATTTACTAATCATCTCCATCTCATCTTCATCAACACTGTCATCGTTATTATCTAAATTATAATCAATAATGCTGTCATTGTCATCATCATCATCATCCTTATTACATCTGCAACATCTTCTGGTTCCATGGTTTCGGAAAGTATAGCTGGCATCTGAGGCAGGAATGTTAGATGAGGGTAAGCATGATATCAGTGTCTGTTGCATGGACAACAAAATTCTGTCCTGATGTTGCTTCTGAAACTATGCTGAGATGATACAACATCATATTATATGCCTATTATTTTTTGAGATGGTAAACCGTCTTTGGTTACTATGGAGTTCCATCCAGACCACATTGGTACTTGTTTGTTGGTTGTGGAAGATATTGGCCATTCAACATCTCTTGCAACACACGCTTTGTAGTTTGCAAGAATTACCATTGTATAGTAAACGAAAACTTTGATATGCTGAGTTTCGTGTTCACTGGCTCTAGTTCCGTATTTTGTATTTCAAGACTTTTTTCCTTAACCCTTCTGCAACCAGTAATACGCTTCAAGCCCATTCCAAGTAATATGTGTTTGGATGTTTTCACCTTCCCACCAATAGCTTTGTAGATGTCATCTTAACCTGTTGATTCAGTAAAACACTAGACTCTTAACCTGTTGATTCAGTAAAACACTAGACTCTTAACCTGTTGATTCAGTAAAACACTAGACTCTCAACCTGGCTTCATCTTTTGAGCCAGTGTACATGATTCATGAAATTCTGACAGCTCAGTAGGTGTATGCATACACCTACCAACTATGATAGCATATTCTGTAATTAGGTGTGGAAGACTGCTATTCTCAACGAGTTTCTGGACCTTCGCTCTGAGGAATAGTTCCACATTCTGTATTTCCTTGTTCGAAATAGATATAACAGCTTGCTTCTTACTTTTTTGGTCAACCAAAGCTTACTGCCGTAATGTTCTCTAATTTTCACAAAAGAGTGTATGGCTTTGGTTTAGGCTCCTTAAACCCTTCTTCGACAAGGAATTCAGTGTAAGTTTCATCTAAACCTAACAATTTCAGGTGTCATTTTTCAATTTTCAGAATATGATATCTAGATGGAGTAATTCCCACGAATAAGCATAAATAATAGCTCTGGCTATTAATTCTTAATTTCTTTGAAGATTCTTTAAAAATATTTTAGAATTTATATATAACAGTGGTTTATTGAAAGCAGTATCTCGACTGATTGCGTTTGTAGTGGCTTCATCTTTTAGTTGGACCTTAGTACACTTAACGACACCTCTATACGTTAATCCATTTTAAATAAAACACATACAAGAATCAAATAGCCGAAGCTATTATTTATGCTTTTTAAGTGAGGAATTCTCCATCTAGATATCATATTTTAAAAATTGAAAAATGACACCTGGACACGGGAATCGAAACCGGTACCTTTGGCTTAGTACACCAATGCTCTAACCACTGAGCGATCCATGAAAAAAGCATAAATTATAGCTTCGGCTATTTGATTCTTAAATATTCAATCCCTTACAATTATAATAATTGTACAAGTAGCAGCAATAAGCCAACTACTATCTGATAGCTCGTGATCTTAATAAAATCACACATTTGTAGCCGACGATTTCCACACGTCCATCATAGACTCTGCCTTAAAATATGAGTGAAGAATGATCCTGGGCACTGGACGATTCCTGTATAGCTCAGTGGTTAGAGCATTGGCGTATTAAACTAAAGGTCCCGGGTTCGATTCCCATGTCCAGGTGTCAATTTTCAAAATAAAACACATTCACATTAGCTAAGTCGGTAGAGTATTAGGTTATTAAATTAGGGGTCCAACGTTTGATTCCCTATTCTGGCAATGTTTTTACTTTCAAATATTAATCATCTGGTTTTTAAATTAATAAAATTTAATGTACGAATTTTTCACATAGGTTCGCTAGTATAATATAAATCATGAATTTTTTTTAGATTTTGTCCACTAAATTCAAAATCTTTCCCAAACGACTACAGCTAACTCTGCTTTGACTTAAAAACTGTATTGTAAATGTAAAGTTCTTTAATTTGATATACTGCTCAATAATTTTTAGAATTTTTTTTCATAAAGAAACACGGATTATGGCCAAATGGGGTAAAAAAGGCCAAAATTGCAATTTTGCCTTAGGTCGTATTTTTGGAAGCAGCACCTTTTTTTTATAAAGAAAATGGTTTTCAAAACAAATTTACCTAACATTCTGATTAAAGCCCTCTCTATCTTTTAGACTATGAGGAATCAGGGCTTCATAATGTATTAAAGGCACTTGACTCTTAAGGGGGCTGCCTAACGGAAGGCACCACAAGCTTATTTTGGCTGTGGAACACCCTCCTTCCACTCTTTCCTCCCGAACCAAAAAAATTCCTACGTATCTTCCAGGAAGATTTAATGTAAATACCGTTAAAACATGGTGGAAGGGTTGTAGCCAGGCGCGGATTTAGGGGGAGGGGGATCAAAGGGTCAGTTGATCCCCCTGTGAGAGTTGGAAAATTAATACAAAAAATAAAATGAAAGTTCAAATTTTAGAAAAATAAAATACAACACAGATAAATAATACAATTTGCTTTATCTTTTTAGACGCAGACACCTTTAAATCCGGGTCCACATGTGCGTTATTCATCCACGTTTATTCAATGTTCGATATGACTCAAGCAAGTGTGGAAAAAATACTGGTCTTCACGTAAGAATATTTGTTGTATATAGCGAGTAACGGAAATTGTTCCACATAGAGACGGTAGACTACCACACATTAAAGAAGTCTAATAATCACCTGAGAGCAGTTCATCCACGAATACCGAATATAGAATATGTATGGACAGCAGGAGCGACGGAACTGTGGGGGACTCTGCCCCCTGGAAATAATTTGCCCCTTCCTGGAATTAATTCCCCCCTAGATATATTTCAAATTCTCTGATATTATCGAAAATGAAGAGGAAAGATGGCCTTAAATCAAACTCCAAATGACTTCTAGGTGCATACTATTGTCAAAAATTTGCCGAAGAATACCGCTTCAAGTAACTACTAGACTAAAGGCATCTAACTTTCAGAAAATGTCAGAGGTAGACAACTCCATATAGCTTCTAGATGTATGTCATTTTGAAGAATTTTCGGGTGGGGACCACCCAAGTAGCCTAGTTTCTTAAATAATTTAATTTTCAAAATTTTGTCGGTGGAAGACAACTTCAAAGATTATCTTCTAGAGTTATCTAACTATCGTAAAAAAAATTAAAGTGAGGATCATTTTAAATATCTTCGAGGGACATCCAAATTTCAAAAATTTCCAGGTGAGGAACACTTTAAATGGCTTATAAAAGAATCTAGTTACAAAAATCAAGGCAAGACTACTCATAGCTTCTAGAGTGAAACATTTTAAAAAAAATCGTTGAAGGAGGGCAGCTCCAAATACTTTATAAAAACTATTTGATTTTTAAAAATTGGGGAGGATGACCACCGTTTAAAACATACATAAGATTAAATATGAATGAAAAATTATTAAATGGCTTCAAACAAAAATCTAACATTGTAAGTAATCATGTTGTTTATAATTATGATACCCCTATTAAAATGATCTGGATCCGTCCCTGGTTGTAGATGGCAGTATTTTTTTTTTCTAAAACTTATTTAATATTAATTAGGTAAAGTCGTGATTTGCAGCTGTAATTTTTTTTGTAGATAATTTAGACAACCATAAAATAATACTGATAATATAGTGTAATGGCATCTTATCAATGTTGACTATAAATAATATGTTTTTGGGGGTGCCCTGGAATTTAATGAAAACTTTTTGTTTTTATTAAAAAGTTTCTCATCTAACGCAGCTTTGCTCATGAAGGATATTCAGGAACTGTTGATATCAACATGTGAAGAAAATTAAACTCTATATTTGTACTGGAATAATATTTTATTTATTTTAGCCAAATATTATTCTGCCATAAAAACTGAGAAAGCACTGGGCTTTTCACGTGTCCCCTTCCATCCTACCTTAAGATAGCGTTTTGGAAGTGCTTTCAATAAATGGGATTGTCTTTAAAATTAGGTTATTTTTATTTCAAATAATTATATAATATTATTATAGAAAACAATAATTATGAGACGGTAGTTTATAATTAATGCTTGTCTTTTCTGAATTTATTTGTTTTCCAAATTTATCTTTTATTTGGTATTGGCAATATAGGCTACTGCTAGAAATTCAGTGCTGGGCATTGTAGTTCGCGGCTGTCCGATTTTATAGAGCAGTATAAAAATATAAAACTAACGTTTTATTGATAGCTTGCGTTTATATACAAGAAAAACTGAGGTTTGACAGCTTTTTAAAACCACAAGCCTCGTAATATTTTAAATATAGCTAATTTTGGGGGGGGGGGCATTGGGGGATGAGCACTTAGATTGGAATGGAGGCTTCAGCTTTCCCTACTCTACCCAAAGACACTTATAAAAAAAAAGTGATACTTAGGGATTGCGGCTACCGTGGCGGTGGAATTTGCAACCACCACTGTCCGCAAGCCCCACGACACTTAAGATGACCTCGATACGCCCCTGACTATAACTCTCTAAAATATATGTTTACAACTGAATTTTAATAGGTAGAAACCTTTATAAAATACAAACATGTATATTACGATCAACATTGATAGCATTTTATCGTATACTTATTGTTATTTTTATAGATATTGACATTAGGTTATCTATCAAAAGTGACATCGGCAGATAGAATGACTTGACTTATAAATACGTGAAAGAAGACCTAGTGACTTTTCTAGTTGTCGGATAAGATTCTTCCTATTCAAATTGGACTGTGTATTTATATTTACATTTAGTCCAGAGGTATTTTTCGTGTGTAATTTAATATCTTCTCTCCCACGTCACGTCCAAGAAACGACCTTGCTCTTGATGATTCGAGTTGTTTACATAGCCCATTGATTGTGCAAAGTTGAAAGACATGGGGACATACTTCGGCTGTTTATCTATTAGCTGGCCTATTAGCACCCTCTCCTAATTAGTTCTAGGAAAAACACAACAATATTACAGATCTCTCTCTACCCTACCAATCACACGCTAAATGCAGGTGCATTTCTTATAACATTTCGTGGAACTGCAGCTCTAAACTTTTTCCATCCAGGTCAATTTTTTTTTACATATTTTTGTAGCTTCTTCTTTCAACATCGTTCGCTATCTGATTCGTGCACTCCAGTCTTGGTCTCCATATTGAATTTCTCCTTTCTACATTGTGGTGCTATCTTTGTTAACACTATCGTAATTTTTAAGTATAGTATATTATATTCTAAAGTTATTTAGCTTGATTAATTTCTATAAATTCTTATAATCTTAATTTATTTTATTTAAGTTTGGTTCCATCATCTTTGGATGAAATACCATGGTCGAATATTTGGATAAAGAAACAGTCGATTATTTATTAGCTGTCCTTTTCTGAATCATAATAAATATATAATAAAATAAATATTGATTATTTTCAAGGGAGCGATGCTGGCGCAACCTGGACCTCGACGACAGTCGGGTGAACTAACGTTCAATGTTATTTTTAAGAACAGCTGATCTATTCGTGGCCAATTCAAAATAAATATGAAGTTTATGATCTTAATATTTTGTGACTTAAAACTATTGCATTGTTTCTAGTAAAGTATTTCTGTTCCATTGTATTAATCTGTTGTATTATATCTTGTTGCTAAATCTGATTATTTTCAATACTAATTATTGGGAGTTTTCAAGAAGTTGCCTAAATAAAACACCTCTCAAATTGTCCTAGATTGTTAATTCATAACATTGTTTAGATAAAATTCTTCTTCTTTTTTTTTCTATCTCAAAAATGGCTATAATCAAGTCCTAGACCATTTGAGCTTTAAATACCTTAAAATAAATCAAAATTGGAGTTTTAACTTTTTAGAGTGTTTTCAAAAGAAGCCTAGTCCTCAAGTGATAAAGCTATCACACTACTTACTAGTGTGCATTTCAATATATTTTAACTACCAGAAGGGCAGAAGGAAGGTGCTACATGTAGACTACTTTATATTTCTCCATTGAAGAAGAACTTTGGTGAGATCAGCCCTACTTCTTTAATTCTTTGGAGTATCTGGGTCATCTTAAATCATTTAAAACTTTAGGATGAACCAATGAAAATATATTCTGAACGCTGTCTAACCAAATATTGTCTTCAACAATAATATAATATTGTTAACTTTTCAGTAGTATTTCTCTATTATATTATATCCGTTGATCTTCAAGAAAACTTTTTTTTATCGCGTTTTAAGCCATGCAAGAAATAATAAAGTATTAGTAATGTAAATTAGTAAGGAGCCTCACACGCTGTATGTCGACCCATAATGCATTGCAACGCTAATTTAAAACAGCTGCTTATTAACATATTTTATTTTCAAGTGGATAAACATATATTTTAGACAATTCTCACGATGGAAGTTTTCAAATTATAACTCTGTGTCGTGGCACAATCCAACACATCGACACATACTCTTTACATGAACTGGTTATTTCAAATCTCCTCACAACGGCCAATGAAGCTGTCTGCTTGCTTTTAGCTGTAGAGCGATTGCGTTGTCAAAGGCGCATGCGTACTGATTTGAGATGTTTGGGTCTGAGATTTGATTGGTTTTCCTGTGCCGAACATCTCAGGCAGAGCGGACAAAGTAGAGACGAGTTAAACTTTAGCGGAATAACTCGCGCCTATTTGGCGGAAATCTTGTGATTGGCTTAGAGATTGTCACATGACCACGTTTCTGTACCGCGCTAGCTGCGAATCATGCTGCGAATGTGTGAATCCACAGTAAGGGTGAGTCCCAGTAATATTATATTATTAGGTGCAATTAATAATAATATAATTATTATCATTCAAGAGAAGGTTGTGATGTTGTTTATAAGATAAAAATTGACCAAAACCTCGTCCATAAAAGCGTTTTCGAAAATGTGTTCCTCGAGGTGTGATTGGGTGTTCCATGGAAAAATTGAGAAATCACAAATAAAAAGATAATTATTTTTTATTAAATTTAAACCTAACATATTTGACGTGTAGTTTAAGATACAGTAAGTCCTGCAATAATGTTGCCCAGCACAACACTGTTTATAGTCTGTGACTCTTTTTTTCCCATAACGTTGTCCACGACTGGTTATAGTGTTGTTTGTCAGCCGGGTATTCTTTTAAACAACACCCGCCAAGATTTACATTAAAAAAAAGAAAGAGCGATTCACTTGAAAATGCTCAACTTTCCACGGTTAAAATGTCTAAAACGGACAATGAAAAGGCAACAGAAGCATCTTGTCATGTAATTTACCGTATTGCGCTTGCTGGAGAAGCGCACATTATAGGAGAAACTTTTATCAAACCTTGTGCTAAAGATATTGTAACAATGTATTGAATGAAGAGACTGGTAGAAAAATTGATACATTAATATTTTCACGTAATAAACTGTTTCACATCTCATTCATGATCTTGCCAAGTATATTGAAAATGAACTAGTTTGCTGATTGAAAAACTGCCATGAGTATTCTTTGCAGTTAGATGAGTCTACTGATGTTTTGGGACTTGCTGTGTTACTGGTATTCGTCCGATATAATAATGGGATTGAAGAGGATTTGCTCCTATGTGAATCTTTGCCAAGCAACATAACTGAAGAAGAAATATTTAATTGTATCAACAGTTTTACCATAAAACCTAACACAAGTTGGGGAAAATGTATCTATGTGTGTGTCGATGGTGCACGGGCAATGGTAAGAAAGATGGAGAGCGCTGTAGTGCGAGTCACTAATGTGGCACCACAAATCACTAAAAGCCATGGTTTTATACATAGGCAGTCACTTGCAACTAAAAAAATACCGACATATCTAAAAATTGTGCTTGCTAATGCAATACAAATTATCAATTATGTCAAATCTTGGCCACTTCAATCCAGGCTATTTAAAATGTTGTGTTAGGAAATAGGTAGTAAACATAAAGCACTCCTGTTACATACTGTAGTAAGGTACTGTTGCATACTGTAGTAAGGTGTACACTGTTACATACTGAAGTAAGGTAGCTATTCAGAGGCAAAGCTCTTGTGAGGCGTTTTGAATTTCGTAGTGAACTACTTGTAAACTTCACTTCAGATGATGCATGACGAAAGTCTAATGACTTTTTGACAAATTCATTGTGGCCAGTGAGACTTGCATACCTTGCAGATATTTTTGCAAAATTAAATAAACTAAATCTGTCCATGCAAGGAAAGAACGTGACAATTTTTACTGCAGTTGATAAAATTTCATCTTTAAAAAAATAAACTGGAAATTTGGACATCTTCTGTAGAACAGAATAACTTCGAATACTTTTCTACTCTAGACGAATTTATGACTGAAATAAATTCTACAGTCGATAAAGAAGTTTCTAGCACCATTTTACAAAACTTACGTGACATGCAGTGTTCTTTATCAGAATATTTTCCTACTACTAAGGATAATAATGCTTGGGTACAGAATCCATTTATAATTACAGCCAAACCAGTGGGTTTTAATGCGCATGATTATGGAAGACTAATTGACTTGGTTTCTGACTTTGATTTAAAATAAACGTTTAAAGTTCTCCCATTGAATATTTTTTGGGGAAGTCTACTGTAAGAGTGCCCGAATGTGGCTAAGAGTACGGATTGAGTGCTCCTTCCTTTTGTTACAACTTATTTATGTGAAACTGGACTATTATTTTGCAACGAAAAGCAAATATAGAAATAGACTTGATGCTGCACCTGACACAAGGATTCAACTTCCCAGCATCATTCTGAATATTAAACAAATTTGAGATGAAATCAAGCAGAATCATCCATTTCACTAAAAGAAAGTTATATTTATGTTTTGGTAAAATAAATTGTATTTAAGTATTAGTACCGTAGCTTTTTTTATTTGATGACTAAATGTAAGAAAATTTTAACAAAGATAACAAGTGTTCCGTGAAAATGTACTAATATAAAAAGTGTTCCGTTACCCGATAAGTTTGGGAAACGCTGGTCTTATGGTCTATAGTGATCTTTGTTAAACTAAAGTATCAAGTCTCAGTATTTGGCCTACCGTGGTAATTCTTCTTTGATGTATACGCCTAAGTACTAATTACGCTAATGGGTTAGGAATGGGAAAGATTGAATATAGGGGAAGTTAGCCAGCATTTTCGTGGAGTGAGAATGGAAAACCATTAGGAAAAACCACCCCAGTTCACCCGAGAGAGATTCGAACCTCGATCTTCCCGTCCTCGGCAGTCTAGCTAAACACGAAGCAAGCGCGTTAGCTAACTACCCCACTGAGGCGGGTAACTATTCATACGCCAAGCCATGTGATCTGCAAATTTCACTAGTGATAGATATTATTAATAGCTATAAATTAACACTAATTTCAAGTAAAATTTAATCAATATTGAACACAAAAAATATTTTTCAAATGCTCGAAAGGGGGCTTCCTATAAAAATCAGGGACATACATAAATCAGTTTTAGCTGAAAAAAATCTTGGTAAATTATGGTTCTTAGTCCCTTTAGTTTTTTGCTCCTTGATAATTAAAAAAAGTTATACTTATAAAAGGATGTTATTCTCATAAGCTTTAAAAAACATGTTTATTAAAAAGATAATCTTTCAAAACATGAGATATTAACTACTTGAACTAAGAGGTATGAATGAGTAGATTAGCTTAGAGCAGTTTTTTCCCAACCGTGATACGAGGATCGCGATATATAGCTAAGTTTTATTAATCACAACATATTTTTATATATTAGTGATTTTCTTTAGCAGGTTGTACGTATATGCAATAATTATGTTAATGAGCTAAGAATGAGGAAGGGTGAATTTAAAATAAGTGTACTCTCATTTGCATGTAAGGAGAGATAAAAACCTTTTAGGAAAACCAACTTCAATACGCTTTACCGGGATTCAAACAGGTCTCCTTCTCTCATTGGCAGGCTAGTCTGTTGTGAGAATGAAGCCTGGCTGGGGTCTTCAAACTTATTGTGCGGAGGGCTTGATTAGGATATTGAAAGGGCTCGGTGGGCTGGATCAATAAAGAGACATAAATATATTATATATGATCATTACCTAACACGAATAGATGTAAGTATATTTTCTCTAGGGAATAGTGGAGAACAAACCAGTTATACAAAAATACACATCCATTAGGCCTAGTTAAAAATTGTAAGAGTTTTTTCCGTGAAATAATGGAACACGTTATGTTGTATGTATGTAGGTATGTATATTGGGTACTGCATACAGGACCACCATTATTTCACCACTAAGAATTTTTTTTATTAAATTTTTTTTTTCAAAGTTCGTGGGTCAGATAAACCCACAATCCGGGCCGCATTCAGCCCACGGGTCGTAGTTTGGGAACCCATACCTTAGCCCACGCGGCCATCAAAGTAGGTGTTAGGGAATCGTATCAAAATACTAACTCAGATTTTGACGTGATATCATGCATGCATGCATGCATGCTTTTTACATCCTTTGTGACAGCTTTGCATTATAACCACTAAAACTTTATTTAAATCTGGAATTATCATTTATAATTTACAAGATATTCTCTTTTTTTTTACGTAGGAAATTACGAAATTTACGATATTTTTGGAAACACTGGCTCAGAGGAAAAACATCATCATAAACCTTTAGAGAGATAATGATGAGAAAATCACATCGATCATAAGCGGGGAAAATATAAACATCTACCCAGCGCATCCAGCCGGAACCTATTACCCTGACCTGCCCGACAATGGTGATCATACGATTATAATGACTTAGATCAGAGGAGTGGTATTCAGCCTTTTTTTGTTCTAGTACCCCTAAATATAATTTTTCTTCAACTTTGTGTCCCTAAAGATGTTAGTGCAGAGTGCGATTTTTACCTATTCTATGATATACATCCAAAATAATATATTAAATAATAAGTTATAAATGATACATATATATATATGCGCTATGTGTATATTTTTAAAATTTTACAAACTCCCTAAGATGTACTTATGTAACCACAAGGGTCCGCGTACCCCAGGTTGAACACCACTGCCTTAGATCATGCATCGACCGTTGCGTGTTCAAATGTAAGACTTAAATTTAACCAGTTTTGAGATTATTATGTATGATTCAAATCAAATTAGTACAATCAGAACATATCAGTGATTCTCCCACTAGCAGAGGGTTGGGGTGGGGAGAAAACTAATCAGTTGACAACCACCATACCTACTCAAAACTACAAATAATGTTGATAAAAGCTTAAAACATATTAGGTACAACTTTAAAAATAAAATTGTGTTGAATAAACAGGTTAGATTTTACGACCAGACTTTCAATATGCTATTTAAAACGTATATTATTTATACATTTTGAAAGTATCCCCTAAAATTCTCAATTGTAAAAAAGTACAGAAAATAGCTTCAATAAAGTAAATTCCTGGGTGCGTACTTTGTCTACCAAGCTCACGTATTTTATAGTTCAGGATCTACCAAGCCCATGTATCCTATAGATCAGTATCTATCAGGCCTATGTATCCTATAGATCAGTATCTGACAAGCCCACGTATCCTATAGATCAGTATCTATCAGGCCCATGTATCATATAGATCAGTATCTGACAAGCCCACGTATCCTATAGATCAGTATCTATCAGGCCCATGTATCCTATAGATCAGTATCTGACAATCCCACGTACCCTATAGATAAGTATCTGACAAGCCCACGTATCCTATAGATCAGTATCTATCAGGCCCATGTATCATATAGATCAGTACCTGACAATCCCACGTATCCTATAGATCAGTATCTACCAGGCCCATGTATCATATATATCAGTATCTATCAGGCCCACGTATCCTATGGATCAGTATCTATCAAGCCTATAAATCATATAGATCAGTATCTTCCCAGCCCACGTATCCTATAGATCAGTATCTATCATGCCCATGTATCCTATAGATCAGTATCTATCAGGCCCATGTATCCTATATATTAATATCTTCCAAACCCATGTATCCTATAGATCAGTATCTATCAGGCCCATGTATCCTATAGATCAATATCTACCAAGCCCACGTATCCTATATATCAATATCTACCAAACCCATGTATCCTATAGATCAGTATCTGCCAAACTCATGTATCATATAGATCATTATCTGCCCAGCCCACGTATCTGACTGATGCTTTATCCGCGTAACTTGCGGTGAGGGAAGAACACTTTATATGTGTTTAACTTGATAAACATAGTAGTCTTAACTTTGCAAAAGATGTGTTTGACTTATAATAATTTAACCTGATTGTGTAACATATTAAACATCTTGAATAGGTGAGTATTGTGATTGAAATAGTATCTGCATTTATGAAATTTTATGTATATTTAATTAAAATAATACAACAGTTTTATTATTATTAATATCATCAATTTAATTACATCATCTCCTGAATACATTACAGTTTTGTTCATAAAATCAGTGACTAGACATTCTTTGGAATACAAATAAAAGTATAATATGAATGTAAAAATAGATAGAAAGAAACTTGCTGAGTTGCAAAACAAATCACAAAACATTACATTGTTATAATAATTGTTTAGTCTCTAGGTAAACAAAGATCCTGTTTGTACAAAAAAAATTTTTTGCCATACAAATGCAGGTGAAGTTAATAAGTTACTAAAAGGTCTCGTTTCAAACAATCTTATCTTATCCCTTTTATTAGTTATAACATTGTTTACCTTCTTGGGAAGTTACAAATAAAGAGGAATGAGTTAGATTAGTTAGTAGATCTAAAATAAATCCTTATTTGTTGTTGAAAAGATGTGGTTTATATAAATAGGGCCTACCATAGAAATAATATATCATATCTAAATCTTGTTAAACAGCTCACATTAAATAAAGGCTTTTGATAAATCACACATTTTTGAAAAAGTATATATATGAAGATACCATAAAAATCAAAGAGCTACAATAATTCATTTTGAATTTAACATAGTTTATAAAACATTTTAGTTGATATGCCTAGACATTACAATTTTAGGGTTGTGCAGTAACCAAACAGCTCTTGCACATGCGCCAACAAATTGCAGGTGATGGAGAGCCGTAACTAAACTCGTGGTATGTTACACTTTGGTAGATATACCCTCAGCAGAATTATATTTTCTGTGTAAAATATATTTAATTTTAAGTTCAGTTTTTCCTGCATTGTGATGGCATGGTGTAGAGGTGTAGGGCTTGTAGATTATTTTAAAATTCGTCTATTCATGTTGCCACAGAATTTACATTGAGGTGTTACTATTTTTTAAGAAATCATTTGAAATACATTTAAAATGGACCGACCGGATTTTTGTTTTGAACGAACGACTCGTTTTTAACTAATAAAGAGGAACGCAGAAGTTGTAAGTTTTTAATCTACCACCAATCCTCCAATAATGTTAAGCAAGTGTGTGTGACGTCATTACACGGTTCCAGTTCAAACCAGTTTGAAAAAAATAATGTTTGTAATTTTTTCAAAACGAAACTTTAGCAGTACTTTTTTGCAACGAACAATACATTATGTTGACATCGACAAAAGTACACTTGTCATTAGGAAGGAAGTGCTAATTAGTTATTAACGATTGTTTATATAGTTGACGGTAGCTATTTTCATTTTCATTCTTGAAATGGAACGTGTCTACTTTTGGCAGTCTTGAATGAGCTGTACACTAGACTAGATATGCACGGACGGATTAATATAAAATGACGATTCTCATTATTGTGTTATTTTTATCATCTACCTTATCCTCACAAAGGACCCTTCGAAAAAGGGATTAAATCTTGACGCGAGGCAATTATTCCCCCAGTCCCGATATTACTTTCTCTTGACACCTCTTAGAGAAAGTATTGGGATCGTCAAAAAAATCGAACTCAAGATTTTGATAATTGTCGACGTTTCATGACCCCCTAAAACCAAACAAGTTGTTTTCTCAATGCCGTCTATCTGTACCTCGGGCTAGAGCAGAAACTATTTTACCGATTGGGCTAAAACTTGGTATCTTGGCTCTTCATATGGTCCCCCGAGGATTTTTTTTAGAATTAGATATTTAACCCTAAATTTAAAGATAGTTTATTGAAGGAAAAAAAGAGAAAAATCAATTTTCTCGTAATTCGCTTTAACAATTTTGATTAAATGTTATACCTAGACACTAGTTATTATTATAAACAAGATGGAAGCTCTAATTTGTTCATGAAAATGACTTTGAGGATACTTTACATGGGAAAATTTTTCCAATTTTCATAAGTTCTCCGCAACTACAGTATTTGGGATACGAAATATCTTATCATTTTAAAGTTGTAGTAGGCTACTATTAAAGAGAAAAATCTGTTACTTGAAATATATTTCTGAGATATAATTTCTGAGATATAAGCCTATATACATATTTTTTAATCCAGGTCTTTGAAAATTAATTTGATTCTTATGCTCTTTGGTGGACAGAGATATTTCTCTTCTCTCTCATGTTCCCTCTGTAACCAAACTCTTTCTCTTTTCTCCTTCTGTTTCTCCTCATGACAGTTAACATGCTCCTCACAAACTTTAATCTTACGTTCTATGTCCATGTTTCTGCTGCCTTTAGCCCGATGCTTTTGCACGCAATTGTGCGTGTATATATCGTGATTAAATATTTATGCTAACAATCAGTAAACTCTACAAACTTATATTAAAATACCATACGTTAATTCTTTGTATGGACAAGTTTTAATTCAACCATTGGTTTAATAAATTACAAGAAAATATTATGTGATCCAAAACTTTTGAGCACCATTGTATGTAGGTCTGTACTGAGGGCATGTGTTTTGAGGGTTAAAACTCCCCAAACCACCGAAAATATAATTGATAGTTTATATTTAACTTCCTTCTTTAATGACTTGGTTAGACACTTTAATCATATACAATTCATGGCACCTACGACCTCAATTATGCTATAAAATTTTTAAATTATTTCAAGAAGGATTCATTGTCATAAAAATATCCTTGAAATCTCGTGTTCTCTGACTTCACCACGAATTATCACAGATGGGACCTCTCCAAAATACATTTCCGTGTACGGCCCCGGCTGTTTCTATTGTAGCAACTATAATAATTGAAGAATTTTGTCTAACTTACTTGGTTCATTTCTTTTAAAATTGAGATATATCTAAACTTAAAATGAAATCTAGATTTTGGCAAAATTTGTCTTTTCATTGGTACTGGTAACAAATCAATTGGTTTTGCCATGACTCCGATAGAAGGTGCTGCAGTATAAAATAAAAATTTACATATTTAATTGTTTGAAATGTATGAAATGGAATATCAAAATTTGGTGGTTTAATTATTTTTGTATGAATTTGAATGGATCTAAAAAATATCTAATTTGATACATTCATAGGACTTTATTTGATCGGTTTAGATAAAACCTTAAATATTTTTAATATCACACTGTATAGACATAAACTACACTATAATAGGATACACATATTAACTAGCATGACTACAACGTATAAAAATCTGTACACTTTCTCCATATTATTTCCATCGAGACCAACAAATAGGACTCCTTTCCGAGGCAATACCAAATATATCCTCCAAATAAACAAATAAAGATAAATAGTGAACACATCCAGCAACTTTCCCATTCATATAAACTCCATTGCATTTATATTTCCTCTCAATCATCTCTAGATATCTTTCCTCACATTGCCAAAGGCTATAAAACCAGTATTGACTTGAACTAGTTGTAGAATGATCTTGCCTTGAACAAACATGGCCTCTTTTTAAATATGGTTTTTAGGGGTTCTAGGTTATGTGAATGCTCAAGTTTTTCGAGTTTAAAATTATTAACTCAATAAATAACTTTAAAAAAAATGAAGCACACTTTCACTACAGTGTAGTGATAATTTACATCTTATATGCTCAAATTCTTATCAACATTATCAAATTATTATGTAAAATGAAAGCCTCGTTTTTCTTACCCTATCCTAAAGACAAACCAGTTTTGTTAAAAAATGGCGAATGCATATGCTTTACACTACCTTCTTCTAAAGATAGAAAACAAAACACGGAATATAGCGTCAACTCAAGCTTCTAAAAAAAATTAAAGTCAAAGGACATTCCTAAAATCAAATATCGCACAAAACATCCGCATCTTCTCATGAAGCTTGTGGAGTTTTTCAACTACGGCGAAGTGTTTCTCTACCGCAAAGAATAAAAAGAGCTCTTTTTTCCACCTCCAAAACATCTTCAACCTGTAGCCTGGTTCGCGGTAGTCCTGTGCACGGCCGGCAGGTCGTAGTAGAGTCTGGAAGGCGAGAGTTCAGGGCGCGCCTGGCGGAATAGAGGCAGACTACCATGACGGAGCATCTGTTTGGGTTGCTCCGATAGCGGTGCACCCCCTCTCGCCGCATTCTTACCCTCGCATACCATCAGGACGGTGTAGTATGGCGGGGGGTGGTCACAAGCTACGATAGAGTCGTAGCTCGGGGGGAGGTCTCCACTCACTACCAACTGGAGTTGACTGCTTACTGACGTCATACCATCCTGGAAATATTCATGAACTGTACATA